>JAQIWG010003343.1:0-18085 GCA_034695025.1 Chamaedrilus cognettii
CCCCCTAACCCCAACCCTCCCCCCCGCAAACCCCCCCCAAGCCAACGGATAACTAGCCCCGGACTACTGATATGACTTTCCCTCTTTCCTTGGTCTCTATCTCAGCCCGGGTGGACGAGGAATGATGCTAAAGTTGCCGGAAGGGCGTCCCCGATATGGTCGTGAAACAATGAAACAAACAAAAAATCCACTATTATTATATATTATATTATTATATTATAGACCTGGTCGAAGACGTCCTGTCTGGTCGCCAGCTCGGGGCCGGTGAAGAGATGTTTGATGGCGCGCAGACTCAACACTTGGTCGCCTATGGCCACGCCCACCGTGTGGCGCGGCTGCATCCATACAAATTATGGTATTGTAAAAGAATCGAAATTAAGGCAAAATTTTCACTTTTTCATCAAACCTCGTGCAATTAGCGCCATATAATAAATCGTATTAATTAGTGTATTACTTTAAAATGACAATTACATCTTTTTAAATGCACAAATTGCTCCAAAACGAACAACACAATGCGCCAGTGGCAGCTCTAATAAACACTACGCACTTATGGACGCGTGTTAAGTGAACTGTTTGACGCCGGAAGGAAATAAATCTCAGTCCGTTGTGTATAGCAGGGATACTCATCCTTTTCTGTCACCACAACCATTTAATTTTTGTCACGATGGTTGACGAACACCAATTTACGATACGCTCGATGAGCGCAGCGAGTTTGATGCCGAGGAGTGCTCAAACATTCCAAGTAGAATCGTTAGTCATTAGAAATAGAATATTTCAATGTTTGTGATCTTCTGACACTTTTGTTATGCTTTACACTAAATATTAACGGGTTGTTATAAAAAATCTGGAGGTTATAAAACCGAGTAAGTATATAAAAAAGTAATTTTTATGTTTCTTCTGCTAGTTGACACTTATACACTTGAATGCTTGCCATGGAACACCAGTGTTTCGCAGAACACCGGTTGAGAAAGCCTGACCAGTGTATAACAGGACCGAATGTGCCTATCTTCGGTAAGTTTTAGTTAGTCAGATTATTATACGTGTTTTTTTTTAGTTGCCGCACACAGAGAAGGGGAACAGAAATATCTGATCGCGTTATCCTCGTTTTTTCGAAATTCACCACATTTGCATTTTTTTATCTCGCAACTGGCTGCATTTTTTCTTAATTCCTAAATTTTTGTCGCATTTCGTCTGAAATTTCGTATTCTTTTGAAAAGTTCACATTTGACAAAATTCAAAAAATATTTAGATTAGGTCTGTTAATCAAAATAAAAAGCATACAAATTTCACCACTGATTTCGGAGGTCTTCAAATAAGTTATCTTATAATAGAAACTGTATGCCATGTACCCGGCTTAATAATAATATAATAAGAACGCTATGGCAACAACTCGAGTCGTGCTACCGTAGCAAGCTGTCCATCACTACATAAGCCATTGGTTGTTCTAAAAGTGTTACAACCAGATTAAATCAATTTCCCATTTTCCCTCAAACTTGCATACTCCATGCTTACGTCTTGGTCCGTGGAGAAGACCCCGTACGGAAGGTTGTCCAACGTAAAGTCGCTGTCCTCCGGCACTTTCACAAACGACGACATTTTCAATGCTTCAGCGCTCCACTCTGTTCCTCTGTCAACTGCTCGCTAACTGTTAGATATGCACATCAACTCTTCCACTAGTTATTAATAGTGATTTTGTCACTTTGTAGCAGTCCAAAGAACTTGTTTGCCTCATTTTGCAAACAAGGTGCAATGTACAATGTGCACTAATAACGCGCACGTGGAGGCGGGGTAAAAGTTTAAAGTTCAAGGTTTGTTTATATCACGTGACGTCAATATCTAATAATCCATCCTCATTAGCATATTGTTTTGCATTTTGCACGACTGAAGAATGAAATTTTTCTTTCGAAAAATATTTTGCCTTTAAAAGACAACTAAAAGCGGTATCAGAAAGTCAGGGGTGAAATTGTCCTGGGAATGGGGTGTGGGGGTAAGCATCAGTCCACAATTAAATCTTTAACCCCTAACAAAGGCGATCTGAGCAGGACATTAGCTATGGATAGTGGAGGGGATAGATACTCGAGACCAAAGTCTTGGTCTCGAGTGCGCTCGAGTTCGTTTTATTTAACGTATTATTAGCCAAAATGTAGTTAAGATCTTGGTCTTAAAAGTCTTGACAATAAGACTGGAGAGAAAAAGGGATGTTAGACCTATAAGCTTACAATACTATTACAATATTATTACAATACTTACAGTACTAATGTTGGCCAAGGGATAGCCAAAAAATTGGTTTGAGCTCCCACTTGCTGATTTTGAAACAAATGCTACAGGCGACATCGAGACGTTCTTGATCTGAATGGGCCCAAATAAACATATCAGGAATTAAATTAGTTTGCAAGACAAGAAAAAGAGCTAATTATAAAAATTAAAACGTTTATTATAAGGCATTTCTTGTAACCTATGGCATTTCTGTTTCCTATGGCATTTCTTGTAACTTCCTACACAACTTTTCAGGAAGCAAACTCTTATGCATTGCGTTATTTTCATTAGGGTCCAAGATAATCCCAACATTAAACATCTGAAAACGTTTTAATCAACAGCTCATCAAAACAGCACAAACATTCAAACACATTTAACACCTGCAAACTTTTTAATCAAAAAAGCATCAAAACATTCAAATTTAAAAGCAATTTATTTATTTTCAACAAAATGTAACCAACATCAATGAATCACCAATCCAATAAGCTGAAAATTGTCCTAATATGCTACAATTTAATATCAACAATCTTATTGTAGGCCAACAATATAATATAACATTCAACCGTTACCCCGCTATTTAGAAATAAAACATTGAAATGAATTAACAAATTATTTGAAAATTCCAAGTAAGGAATGCCACATGTTACTTCTTAATTTTACCATTCCAATTAGCGTGAACTTTGTGAAAAATAGAAGTCGAAAGGAATAATACAAATATTAATAGTGAAACATCTAAGAGTGAAATACGAATAATAATAATAATGCAAAAGACAAAAAACAAATAAGCCATCGAAAAAGAGATAAAAGTAGGTTTTGGAGTTTTAAGACGTCATGAGGGACCTCCTGCCAGCAGGGGCAAACAGCAGGGGCAAACAGCAGTTAGCACTCGTGAAACACAGACAAGGGGAAAGAAAATAAGTAAAAAAAAAGGAACTTGCACAATATCGCCAGAGAAGGATATCAAGGTCCCATCAGTGCAGTTCAATCTTGCTGATATAGATGATACAGGGAGAGCAAAGCATTCTCTGGGTAGAGATACTGGGACACTTCTATTGATCATGACCTCATATGGGATAAATTTTTCAAATGAAGCACTGATACTTGTGTTCAAGATGGGAGTTACCATTACGAAATTAGGAAAATCAGGATTAGGCATTCTCGGGAAGCGTAGCATTTGCGTAGTATTGCTAGCGTCGAAGAGCTAAACTGAAATGAAAGTCTCACGCGTCTCAAACACAGGTACTTGTGCTTCATTTGAATTTTTTTCCTGTTTTAGGCCTGGGGCCGTAGTCACCACAGTCGCGACTGCCTAGCTCGAGCGAGTTTTGAGGTGGCTCCAGCTAAATGGCCAATGCCGTGCATGTGTTTTTGGATGTCACAACCTCAAACCTCGCTCCAGCTAGGCAGTCGCAGCTATGGTGACTACGGGCCCAGGATCGATAGGATTGCCGATATTTGTGTCCATCGCAGAATATACCAATAATCAGCGAGCAGGAACTAATTTATTTATTTAATTGAACGGACTGTGATAGATCAGGAGACAATATTCGCATACGTTATACATCCATATAGATACATCCATATACATACGTCCATTATAAGATACATCCATATACATCCAACACACCGATATTAATTTAGATTTGCTTATGAAAATTGCAAGAACTTTGAAAAATGGGCTGCGATGTTGTTTTCTTTCCATCCAAAGCTGAAATAAGTTGTAAAGTTTGCAGCTCAAGGGGTGGCAGATGTTTGTACAATCTGGTATGATAATCAAAACTGAATCAAGTCATCAATAACTGGTCCGGAATCAGAGGAGGAAGCCTGGTCATGTCGATTCATCATTTAAATCCGCTTCAGGCCTAGCAGCTTGGATCGGTTCATTGTCAGGGGTGGCACTGGTTTCAGTTGAATCTTCTGCAGGGTTTGCTCCATCTTGGACTGATCCATTATGAGGGGTGTTATCAACTTGAATAGATCCACTTTCGAGAGTTGAATCAACTCCAGTGGCAGCCCTGATTTGGGTCGGTCCATCGTCAGGGGTGGCAGCGTCGGTGATCAGTCCATTATCAGCTGGGGTGGCGCCATCACTCATCGGTCCACTGCGGGGGGTGACAGGCTGCTTGTGCTGAGATATCCAGTCTGCGATCTGCTGTCGAAGCTCTATGGCGGGTCGTACCATGTTCATGGTGAGGGGTTGTCGATTGAACGGGTCAAACTGATCACTGCGACAGAGAAACATGAGCAGCGCTTTCTTAGTAGACTAACCAACCTCCTTTTTGCATCTAATCTGTTAATGTCCATGCTTTCACAGAGGTTTAGATGTTTGCGCCCTGATGAGTACAGTAGGGAGCTGGGTTTTTACGGCTGGATGCCCTTCCTGACGCCAACCAAATAATAAGTTTCTGGCACTGGATTAACAGCTAGCGACACTTGTGTGTTTAACAGCCTTGCTGAAGGGCCTGTAACGCCACGGTTTCATAGTTGCCGGCGCATGGACTTGAACCCTGGTACTCTGGACTCTGTGACCGATGCCTTAACCACTACACCACAGCGCTTTGCAGCGCTTCCTTAGTAGGACTAAAACAATTACAATCATATTGGCGTGTTTATTAAAACAGTATCCATACCATTTAAATTAATTCAATTTATCTACATTGTTCATTCAATAAGAAGAAGGTGGTAAGAAGAAACCGATTGAGACGGTTGGGGCATGTCTTATGAAAGGAATCGGATGATTGGGTGCAAAAATGCATGAATAATTTTATGAGGTGGATGGGAAAAGGCAAAGACGGTTACCGGAAACGATGTGGAAAGACTTGACAGAGAAGAATATGAAAGCAAAGGTATTAATGGCTGGTTGCTCGACCTCGATTTGAATATACACTATGCTATTTTGCACATTACTCAATTTATTAAACCTCAAGTTAGTAAGGTTTAAGCTAAACTGCAGTTTGAAAATTTTTGGATTGCTCGACGATTTTCCTCGGCTTGAGTGAGAATTAGCAAATGTCACAAGTATTACTGAACTCTGGTCTTTATCAGCGTTCCGGACCTAATCGTGTTAATACGTATCACAAGTGGTGATTGGTCAATAATATCATGAAAATTTGAATCCTCAAACACAACTGACCTTCCGATGTTTTAGCCGTTAAATCGGGAGGTCAAGCAACAGGAAATTTTGTTAATTCAAACTACGGCACTAAATCGCACTCAAATCGAGGTCGAGCAACTGGCCGTAAGACATGAGGATGCGACGGATAGGATATAGTGGAGGACGGGTGTCCATGGCTGAAAATGGCATACCCCTGCGTAATCGGAGAATACGGTCAAAAAACGTAAGCGTGAGAGTGTGTGCATTTATCCAGTAATAATATCTAAAGGCATTAATTACAACTGTAGAACATCAGCAGTCATTACCATCTACAGACAGCTTCAGATGGGAAGACATTTATACACATGACAAGGAAAGTGCAAGACATTGACAGTTAAAGAGAACGAGATCAAGGCAAAAAGCAAACAACTACTCAAATGACTAAGGAACAAGCTCAATATAGGACTCATAAAGCTAATATTTGCATAAAAAGTGGTCAGTGAGCGATAGTATTGTCACATGTTGCTAGTAGCAACAGATCAAGTACCGTATTGAACTAGATCACTTCTGGAAGCCTGTAAGCCAGTGGTGTCAACGTGGCGGCCTGCGGGCCAAATGCGGCCCATCATCATCATCATTTACGTTTTACGTCCACTTTTCTGTGTCGATACAGTTTGGAAGTTTCCCACGATGAGACTCCCCCACAACTCTCGATTCTTTGCCATCTCTCTATTCATGCCTCGCTCCTTCACATCGCTCTCTAATGCCTCCTTCCATGTTTTCTTCCCCCTCCTTCTTCCAACGATCCCTTCCATCTTAATATATCGGCATACCCAGTCTTCCTCATTCATGCGGTCCACATGTCCAAACCACCTCAGTCTCCCTTTCTTCACCATGTCCGTTATACATACGACACCTGTTTTCTTAGATCTTTGCTTCGACACTTGTCCTTCAATGACACTCTACACATCCATCTCACCATCATTCTCTCTGTCCTCTCTAACCCTCACGATCCTCCACCTTCGCCAGCCATGTCTCACTTCCATATACCAAAGTATTTTGCACCCACATTTTGCAGAATTTCCCTTTCAGTTTCGATGAGACACCCCCTTCTGGTCACGATAGGTCCCAGTTTGTCAAAGTCTGCCAGGCACTTCTCACCGTAGCTCTTGCTGCCTCCTCTGCTCCCCCTCCGCAACCAATCGTATCTCCCAGGTAACAGAAACTACTGACAAGCTCCATGCTACACCCCTCCTCAAGCATCACATACTTCTCCTCCTCTGTCTTAACACTGTTGTCTACACCCTTGATGCACACCGATGCAACCCGCCCGAGGTTAAAAATTGTAGCATTGGCGGCGACCCGCTACCTCCAAAAGTGCTGCCCGCGACAGGACTGAAGCGTTTTTGCATTTGTAGCATTCCAAGCGGCCCGCGATCCCTGAAAGTGCGGGCTGTTTGAGTGCTCATGCGGCCCGTCGCGCCCGAGGCCCAAAATTTGAGTACTCCATGCAGCCCATGAGGTTCTAAAGTGCGATCCGGTCGGTAGAGTTCCTGTGATCTGCGATGTGAAAAATTTCTGTCGGCACTCCCCACCGCCGCTCGTGAGGTTGAACTAAACTAAAGGGAAAAATGTAGCTTGGCCCACCGCTATCAAGCGGGCCGCATTTAGCGGGCCGCCAAATGCAGCCCGCCTGCTAAAAAAGTTTGACACCACTGCTGTAAGCTGTAAGGTTAAGACTAGCTAGCTAACGGCTGCAGTCTGTCATAACAAAAGAAAATGGCAAACAATATATAGGAAATAATATATATTATTGTATATTTGACTGTAGGAAAACAGGTTCAGGGGCATCAGGAAAAGCAGAAAAAAAAAACAGAACAATGAGATGTCGCTAAGTTTTGAAGTTGAGGGTAGTGTGACAAGACGATGAGTCGATTGAGTGCCTCAGAGTCAAGCAAAGAACCGCTCACTTCTTTAATCACTTTTTCGTGCCCGGAGTACTCTGGGCAAGACCAATTCCTATTTTTCTCCAGATTGCTGGGGACAGAAAAAGAATAAGAATAAGAAGAATGCTGAGGATTAACGTCACATGACATTAAATCTGAAGGCCGTGCCAGTCTAATCACGTGTTTGCGCATTATTCAGCATCTGAACATGTTGCGCTCAGGCGCATGCCTAAAGACTTGTGAGAATTATTCTCACATGACGCTGTCAGAACGCTGTACCTTGGGTGATGGTTAGGAGAGTTTAAGGACCTTGTGAACCAACAAAGACTATTACATTCCGGTTTAATGCCTCAGAGCCAAGCAAAGAACGGCGCCCCCTTCCTGACTCTTATTGCTCGGCTGGGAGCTCCGAGCTGCAAGTCAATTTTTTGTAGCCCGAATGAAGGGGTGTGTACCTGAGGATGTGTCTGGCGATGGTGGGTCGGTCGACG
Organism: Chamaedrilus cognettii; assembly: GCA_034695025.1. Lineage (NCBI taxonomy): Eukaryota > Metazoa > Annelida > Clitellata > Enchytraeida > Enchytraeidae > Chamaedrilus > Chamaedrilus cognettii. Next base: position 7,788 of record JAQIWG010003343.1, read on the forward strand.
ACCTTGCCAGAGCTGGGCAGCAGGACGGGGTCGCGCATCAAAGCGCCCATGATGGGGTCGAGGAATTCCTCGGGCACGTCCGTCAGCAGCTCGTCCTCTAGCGCCTGCACGCTGGCGCACTGCTGCACACACAGACACACACACACTGCTGCACACACAGACACGCACACACTGCTGCACACACACACGCACACACACACGCACCTAACACAAGCGCCAACACACGGCCACGCTTCTGCGCCACACACACACGCGCACAGACACACATACAACATGCCACCATGCTCTTGCACCACACACATAGGCATGTGTCGTGTCGTGTGCAGGCATTTTTGCGTGCTAGATCCACTCTGTTTACTGACCCTGATGGCCTCCACCAGACTGTTAACAGTGTGCTAGATCCGTGCTAGATCCGTGCTAGGTTCACTGACCCTGATGGCCTCTGACAGACTGTTCCAGCGTGCTAGATCGGCGGGCGCCTGTCCAATCTTGACAAGCACCCCCTCGGCCTGCACGAACAGGTCGTGAGAGTAGGACCTCGTGTCATGGGCCACCGCCACGCAGAACGCCACCGAGCCCCTCCCCTGACCCTCCGCCGGGTCCAGTTCGTCCTCGGGTGGGGCAGACTCCCCCTCCACTCCCTCCACCCCCCGCACTCCCTCCACCTCCTCCCCCAGGTTGAGATAGATGCGAGTGATGTTGGCGACGAGGTCGCGAGGGCGGAACTCAAAGTCTTCGCGCCGGTCGACTCTGAGGTTGCGCTTGTTGGGTCCCACCTGCACCACACACATACACGGCGTGTATTACACGCACACCCTCACACACATACACACACGTGTTGGGGCCCCCCTGCGTCATGCAGACACACACGCATTTTGGGCCCCACCTGCGCCACACACACACACACACATGTTGGGCCTCACCTGCACCACAAACACACACCCTCACACACACACACCCCGAGGGTTGTAGCGAGCCGCCCGCACATGCAGACAACCATCGACGCTAGGCACTTAACCGAGTTTGATCTATACCTGGCTGAGTCCACCTTTAAAACGCATAGTGTGTTCGTTCCAAATGTAATTAATATAAATAAATGCATAGAGAAGAAACGTGTACAGAGTGAGTCATAAAAAAGGCTCCCCTGGCATAATCGCGATAACTTTGTCAAATTAAAAAATTCTTACTCCATTTTTCCAGAGTTTATAGCTGAGATAATTTGCAACAGAATGCTGAAATCTAAAAAAGATAAACTTTTCGTATAATTTTTTTTTTTTTAAAGTCAAAAAATCGTTTAAACCAACACCTTTAGGACTGTTTAGGACTATGCACGGCATTTTGATGCTTATTATGTCAGGCCTTCGTTGTCCAACTGTCAAATACTAAATCCGCTCGACCACCGTGTAGAAAGATGAACATTAGAAAGTTCAAGGTCCACTGCAGACACTATAGCTGAAGACCATGGCGGAACTGCTACTGGAAGAAAGCCTTGAGTTGACTTGCCGCAGCAGTTGATCGACAAGTCGTGCTTGTGTTGCAGGCAGAGACTCTAGCATGTCTTAAACCAGATGGCGTTCACTTCAAACACCAGATTGGTAACCAAAACTTATCGGCCCCTTTGCCAACAACCAAACAATGCAAGGAAAATCGAGGCGCTGCTACTTGCATTCACGAAAACGCTCTGGATAGGCTTCAAAGTGTTGGTCAAAACAATTTTGAAATTTTTTTCATAAAATTTTATAACTTCTGAATAAAAAGATAATTATTTTTGAAATTTCAGGGTTCTGTTGCAAATTTCCAGCTACAAACCCTGAAAAATGGAGTAAAATTTTAAAATTTGAAGAAGTTATCGTGATTGTGCTAGGGGAGCCTTTTTTATGATCAACTCTACTATTTAGCAGAACTCGCCTATTTAGCGAATTTCTACCCAATTCATTGCTAATCATCCACGATCGAAATTGAATTTGATCAAATTTGGCTGAATTTAAATAAGTAGCATATTTTTCTACGCACTGTCATGTAATTTTCATGATTGACATATTTCTATGCTACACCAATCTCCTTCAGTTCGCCCGGTCAGTACAAATGGCGCCCTTAGCTTTCTGCGAGATATTCTGGAACTTCTCATTGAATTGAAGTACATTCTTACTAGTGGTGCCGGCGTTAGGGCCCCCCCGCACTCCCAGGCCGGGGCAGCCCACGGCTGTGGGGGGGCCCATTGAGGGAAAAAGCTTGAACCTGAAATTGACATAGAAATTGACTACTTTAAAAGGAACATTAAAACGTTTTGTAATCAATTTTGGGGGGGCCAATGGGGGGGTTATTAGGGGCCCGCCCGTTTGAAGTAAAATAATTTGTCAGCACCCCCCCCCCCACCGAGTTCGTTTTGAAAGGAAGAATAATGCTCGAGAAGGGACAAGAAGAGCACACTCACAAAAGATGCTACAGACAGCAGCACAGCAAGTAGGTGCACTGTGACTGACTACAAATGAATTAAATTCAATAGTTCCACGCGCATGAATACGCACGAGGTGCAGCAGGAAGTAGTTGAGCATGGATGCGATGCGGTCGATCATAGAATCCATCGTGAACACATATCGTATCTCTCTACAAAGAAAGAAAACTTATTGTCTCAACACACCAAGAATTGATTTTACCGAACCGACAGTGAATTAATTATTGTACCGGACGCAAAAGAAGGAAACCGCCGCTAGATGGCGACTTTAGGCTAATGCGCGGGCTAGAGGTTCAGACCAAGATAGTCTAGACTATTTATTTTCGGTTTCCTACTTTTGCGTCCGTACAATCATTAATTCACTGCCCTGCTCGCTTGCATACAGACAGAGAGATAGAGCATTCATTGGGATAGTGATACAGAGTTCATTTGGCTAGACTCAGAGACACTTTGTTAGTAGAGTGGACTTGTGCATGGCTTCTTGTGTCCGTGGCTGCAAATAGCCAACCCACGCTTGAGCAAAATACGACCATGAACCGCGAGTGTGTATGTGCGTGCGTGAGACAGAGAATTTTTTTACTGGACAAACAGACATTGAGACAAAAAAAAATTAACTTGACACAGCAGAAATTAGCAAATGATTAATAATGGATGCAAGTAGTCTACAAAGTGAACAAATATAATTTGACAGCTGCGCCAAACACTGCCGTAGAAGATACCGACAGATCTAGAGGAGTCCATCAGACCAACAATGCGTCCACTCGGCAGTGTCACTATATTTGTTCTATTTTTTTTAGTGTAGGGACCGTGAGTAGTACAAAGACTATCTATAGTCCAGTTCTGCGTGTCATTCCAGTGGTGTCATTGAAGGACATGTGTCGAAGCGAAGATCTTAGAAAACGGCTAGGTGTCATATGTGTAACGGACGTGGTGAAGAAAGGGAGACTGAGGTGGTTTGAACATAATAACTGAGGTGGTAGAACTCACGAATGAGGAAGACTGGGTATCCGCATGCCAATATATTAAGGTGAAAGGTATCGTTGGAAGGAGGGAGAAGAAAACATGGAAGGAGGCGGTAGAGAGTGATATCAAGAAGCGAGGCATGAATAGAAAGATAGCAAAGTATCGAGAGTTGTGGGGGAATCTCATCGTGGGAAACGTCCAACCTGTGTTGACATGGAAAATTGAACGTAAAATGTAAATGAATGATGAATGATGATAAGTTCTGCGCAAGAGAGCCGGCACAAAACTGCTCCCGCTTCTCTAGTCGCCTTTTACAACTCGCCCGGAAAGCTCTGAGCTGCAAGCGTATTCTTTGTTCCCTAGCCTGCAGGGGTTGTGTCACTACGTGGTGTATCTAACTAGCCCTATACTAACTAATTCTAACCTTTACCAACTCTAAACTAAGGTGGACCAAACACCTTGACTCCTAAACCACTAAGGAAGGTCGCACAAGGAGTTGTTCATCTCGTGATGAGCTCTGATCTGGTGATGAGCGCTAGCCTGGTAATGAGCTCTGACCTGGTGATGAGCTCTGACCTGGTGATGAGCGCTGACCTGGTAATGAGCTCTCACCGGGTGATGAGTTCTGACCTGGTGATGAGCGCTGACCTGGTAATGAGCTCTCACCTGGTGATGAGTGCTGACCTGGTAATGAGCTCTCAGCTGATGATGAGCGCTGACCTGGTGATGAGCTCTGACCTGGTGATCAGCTCTGATCTGGTGATGAGCTCTGACCTAGTGACAAGCTCTGACCTGATAATGAGCTCTGACCCGGTGATGAGCTCTGACCTGGTGATGAGCTCTGACCTGGTGATGAGCTCGAGGGTGGCTATGGTCTCGTTGGCCATGATGTTGTGGAAGCGCGCCAGCATTGAGATGTGTCGGTACGACTGCTCCGCCTCCTGACGCTGGCGGGGGTCGGCCAGACCCACCCAGGCCATACCCCCTTCTCCGCCCCCTCGTGCCGCCTGCTTCTCTTTTATCTGACTCATGTACTGCACAGTGCACACACATATGCTAGATATATTGATAAGTGGAGCTTCATACAAGAGACAACAGAGGCGACCCCATAGATGTAAAAAACTCTGGACGTCTGATTGACTGTTGCAAGCATTGCCAACCTAGAAATGATTAGACACCTATGACATCACAAACTGATCTTGTAAGTCGCTGACTTGAAGGGCATACATTTAAAGCATTGAGGGCAGCATTGTGATTGGACCATTGACTGTTCGGCTGAGTTTATGATTGGCTATGACTTCGTAAGTGTCAAGTTCGACACCTACGACACAGGTGTATATAGTAGGGTGATATTTACTCGTATGATTTCAAGAATTAGAAGATAGAAAGATTACAGAATTTTTTTAATTTTAAACATTTGTCAAAATTAATCCAGTACAGCCACAAGTCCGGTTCTTCTGTTCAAAACACACAGCAAACAGTCAACGTGGGGGTTAAATCATTCAGTCTTATTTCAAATCCTAGTGAACACTGTCATAATGCAAAATACAAGCGGACTCAAACGCTAAAAATCGGACACAACTCATTAACTCATACGTGTCAAATTTTGGCAGCTTCATAGCCCTTGGTTTCAGTGGCTGCCAGCCGCTGTTTGCTCAGAGATTTCAATAGGACCAATGGACGAATGGACGAATGCACCAATGGATGAATGGACTATGGTTGCATACTTAAAAAAATTAATAGAAAATTGTACATTAAAAAATATGTGCCCCTTATCAAAAAAGTTTCACCAATTACAAAATAACGAAAGCAGGGTGTCAGTTACCGACAAAGCCTCGTCGAGAAGAAAGATGGCATCGTTGATGAGCAGGTTGATGAAACGAAGGAACAGCGGCGCCTCCGTGTCCTCTGCATGCAGCACGGCATGGCGCGCCAAGCCCTGCCAGGCAGAGGCATGGCATGAGCAGTACTGTATGGTGCACCAGGCCTTGCCAGGCAGAGGCATGGCATAAGCAGTATGCATAACGCTAGACACTGCATGGCACAGTGCCGCAAAACACTGCATGGTATACCAAGCCCTGCACGGCCCAGCGCTGTACAACACTGCATGGCAAGCCAGGCCCTGTACGGCACAGCACGGACAGCACGGCATGGCGTGCACCAATTTACATTCTAACACACTACATTCTAACACACTACATCTTCATATCACATTTTACATATGCTTCTACATCACATACTATGTTTTTTACAATGTATCTCAGTGGTGACCAATCTTACCTTGACGGCGTCTCAGCTAAAATCTATCTTTACCTTGATAGCGCAGTGATAAAGATCCATCCTGCCTTAAGAACGTCAACACGTCCAAGAGGAAATCATTCTACCTTGGTGAAGTGTCTTGGTAAACATTCATCTTATCTTGATGGGAAAACAGTGCTCCCATTCAAATGAACCCCTGTCTCATTTTTGCTTGTGCAGTTTGTTACTGAAGTCTTTCTGAGTGAAGTAGATAGCAGGCTACCTTGATAGCATCCCGGTGGAGGTCAATCTTCCAGAGGTACTCGAGCGCGATGTACATGGGCTGTCGGTACTTGAACTTGTGCTCAAATTGGACGCCCTGACCGGTCATCTCAATGCTGACAAACACACTGACGAGCGCTTCGGCGAGCCGCACGATTTGAGGGTGTGACACAAACAACTTCTCCCTCTCATAACTGCACACAGCACAGCGCAATGTATGGGTGTGACACAAACAACTTCTCCGTCTCATAACAGCATACAGCACAGCGCTGTGTGTGGGTGTGACACAAACAACTTCTCCCTCTCCCAACTGCACACAGCAGTCAGCCACTGGTCGCTACAGCTCCGCTCTATCTGCACTCTAATGAAGGGTCCACAATCCACAAGCATTGCTCACTTCATCAACACAATATCATAGTCACTCCATTAACAATTATCTAGATTTAAATTTTAATTTATGTTACACATCAATTAAAAACCGATTAAGTTAAATAGATTATTACCACAAAGTATACGAAATAATGTCAGCCAACTCACAAATTTTCTAAAATCAGCAAATTTAAAGAGTGAAAGAATTAAACCATACATATTTGATATTTATTAATATTCATTGCTTTAAAATCAGCTAAACTAATAATTTATTCAGTTAAATGTGCCGTCCAACTCGACAACTGATAGCCCAAGCCTTACTATGATGACGTGTGAAGTGCTGGTCTCAGACCGCCCCCCTGTGGGGTCCGGGGGGGAAGAAGGGCCTCCAGTGCTTCAGCCATGCCTGCCCGCAGGTGGGGGTTGCGCATGCGCCCAGAGCTCCCCATAAACGTAAGAATTAGGGTGAGAAGGGGGTCCAGCGCCCCCGCACCTCCTTGCTGCTGTGAAATGAGAAACCAGACAAGACATATTGAATTTATGTATGCATGCATACTGTACCAAACGTTTGTTTTGCAACCATCAATAATATATCATGCAAAGGAGATGCAAAAGCAACTCGCTCTCTTTCTAGTACAATGCCAAACGGAAGGTCTCTGGCATTCAAACTCTCCGCACCTAGCAGTCCTCCGCCATTCTTGTCATTTTTCCATATGATTTTCTTTCCAGTAATTCTTCCATCATTCCTATTCTTTTCCTGTTGGTCATCCTCTTATCCTCCATTCTTCCCTTCATTATTAAAAATTTATGCATTATTGGCTTGAGTTGTAGGTGCCGATTAAGTGCAGCAGACTAAATATAGAAAAAAATTCAAATAATAAAAGATTAATGGCAAAGTAAATTAAATATAAATCGTTTAGTTACCATCAAAGGCAGTACACCAAAGAAAAACATTTAGATGTTAAAAAGATCAAAAACACACATCCAGTGTAAGACTTAGAACTAAGACGTCGAAGCAAAAGGATGGCAGGGGCTAAATTGAGTGGGAACACTGTGTCCACTATCTTACCTCATCAAATACCGGCTGTGTTCACACACCTTCTGATGTGCACTACCACACCAGCTACTGACTGCATTTCCACACATCTTCCGACACACTTCAACCACGGTGGGGACGAGCTTGAACCTCGGCTCAAAACTTCTTATCCCAATGCTCTAGCCGCTAGATAGTAAGCTAGATCTATGATCAACATGCATTTTGAATGTAGATTAACCATAGTAAGCTAGATCTATGATCAACATGCATTTTGAATGTAGATTAACCATAGATAAATTACATGACATGATATAAGCAACAATCAGAGATACAACACTATACACAACAAGAGTAATGAGCATAGATACATGTCACGCAACTAGTGCAACGACCACAGATACACAATACGCAATTAGAGCAGAAGCTACTTACCTCAAACAGCCCGTCTTTGAACCGCTTCACAAATATCATAAAATCCTGAACGTTCTCAACCAAGAACTCAGGCAGCGCCAGTAGCCCTGCTAGTGCCGCCCCCTGGGGGGCGTGGCTTGAGGGAGACGAGCCAGAGGGGGAGGGGCCAGAGGGGGAAGTGGGTGGGGCATCGTCAGTTGCCACGGCGACGAGGTAGTTAGACGTGGCGACGTGAAATGCGAAGGAGAGGTCGAGAAGAGTTGGCTCAGTGAGCGCAGCCTTCTCACAGAGGTAGACGGACATGACTGCATGGGATAAACAGTACGACAATTTTGTATTACTAGTTTTGTTGTTGCTGCCGTTTTATAACAATAATGATGCTAACAAACTTCGGCACTGTGGCATGTGAGCATACATATATAAGCTTACTTAGCGCTCTAGTCTCCAGAGTTCAGTTAAAACAATGAGGCGCTGTGAGGCGGTGATTGAAAGGCGGGTGCTAAACACCAACTACATCAATGCTGCTTAAAACAACAGTCTTGAACCCCTCCTCCTCTTCTCTCACCCTCTTCCTACAATCGCTATACCTAGCCCTAACACTGATGCTTCATGTTCACAAGACTGTTGACAGCTTGCGTGTACGATAAGTTTTGAATCATCAGAACGCAGTAAGTTCAATATGCGATCAACTTGATGCAGATCTCAACTGGTAAATCTTGGCGGTTCCAAGATCAGTATTCAATCTTACATTGAACACTGGGTAACAATGAGCACAAGGGCCTGTTTCTGAAAACTCAAACACAAATTTTTGTCTTAAGAAGTTCTTAAGAAATCTTAAGAAAATCTATCGGTTGTTATTTGAAACTCCGCATCGCCACGCACAATAAACTAAATGATGACGTCATTGCTTTTCAACATCGTTTCTGAAGGAAGACCGGAAACGATGTGGAAAAACTTGACAGAGAAGGATATGAAAGCTAAGGGATTAAAACATGTGGATGCGACGGATAGGACAAAGTGCAGGGCGGGTGTCCATGGCTGCAAATGGCCTAGCCCTGCGTAAGCGAAGAATGCGGCCACAAAACGTGCGCTTGTGTATGTGATGACGTCATAGCGGTCGGTGAGTGGATCAAATTATGTTCAAATCTGACTTAAGAAGAAAGTTATAAATAACAGAAGAACAGTTTGTGATCAGGTCGTAGGTAGCAGCGAGACTCACGTCGCTCCATGTCGTCCTTGATGCGCTGCAGGGCCTCCCCTCCCCCCCCCTGCCCCCCCAGCCCCCCCTGCGCGGCCGCGGCCAGCTCCTAATACAACCCCCGAGTTCGGTGCAAATCCTGGTTGCGCTTGGCAAATTTTTCGTGCAGCGAGCGAAAGCCGAGGCGCAGGCAAAAGTGGGTCATGAAAAAGCACTCCGTCGTGAAGCTGTACTGAGCGTCCAGCTCAGGAGAGCTGTCAGGTGGGTCGGAAGATGACCCCGGTGGAGGGGATGGGGCTGGAAGCAGTGTGGTCTCCTTGATGTCTGTGCAGGTACAAGGATCAATGACTGTACAGGTAGAAGGACGAATTTAGGTCTCTTAGAGTAAGGTCTAGTACTCTAACTAGCTTCTCAAACTTTTAGTGATCAGGGACCGACCAATTTTTTTCCACGGTTGCGTCCCCGGCAACCTTTCATGGTTAAAATGTTGTGCTGTCCAATAGAATAGAATTCAAATACCAATGGCATGGTAACCCATATAATACTGAGTTTGTCAAAAAAGAGATACCGAACTTCTAGCTAGTATTTACTATGTCAAAAGTTAACCAATTTTTGAAATTCTTTCACTCATGGAAATACAAATAAATTAGCATTGTTATAACCGCTTAGCATTAGATGTAACCGATGGCGTCGCCAGCATTGGAAAAGTGGGGGGGGTTCAATCGTTCTAATTTCTTTCTGGAAGGACATTTTCTGCCCTACGTACATAACGTGTTGTTTCATACAAAGGTATATTTTTAAGACATCCTTTTGTGCCATCGAAGGACAAAATTTTTTGTTTTTGAATCAAAATTATCGTACCACCTAAAAAATGCTTAGAAATCTCACAAGCGGAGGGGAGGGCGCTGACGAAAAAATTTCAACTCCCACAAATTTCTCATGTCAAAAAAAGCGTTTTCACCTGCCTCGAAATTATCGTAGATACAATATTTGTACGATAAAATTCTACTCCTGTTATCGTACAAACGCCCTGTTTGAGCTCAAATTATCGTACAATTATCGTATTATCAAACATTGGCAACACTGCTTGTGTCATCAAATATTCTCTGAATGGCGACAGGCGTTTTACACGCACGATTTTTGAATCGGTCTCAACGTTTAGAACTAACGCTTCTTGGAGCCAAAACAAAGTTGACATGTGTACACATTGTCACATAATTATGTGAACGCCAGGACGCAGGAGTATATAAGTCAATAGGCTACTGCTGCTCTCCACTCAAAAGGAATAATTCCCAGCATTCAATATAATTCTTTCTGTCGACGGTACGTCCACTGCCCCCCCCCCC
>JAQIWG010003344.1:0-18083 GCA_034695025.1 Chamaedrilus cognettii
TTGCACAAATTTGGCACTTGAAAATGGCTATTTTTCTATTTTTGCAAAAAACTATAAGCTTTTGAAAAAATGTCGTAAGGACCATTTTTATAAAGAATGATAATAGCTATCCTTTGAGCTATTACAAGTTCAAATCGCTTAAATAGTTCTTAAGTTATTGCGATTTTTGTTAAAATTGGCTGGCCGGTCTAACCGACCGTTTGGATGACGTCATCATAAATAACTCTACAATATTTTATGCAAACTCCACATGCGATAGCTTGTTGAAAAGGACTTAGAATTCTCTTTAATTCATATTTCTGAGCGTTATGCTTTAAATTGCATACTTTTTGTCTAAAAACGAAAAATGTCAGTAATTTTGTATGAAATTGCACTTCAAAATGGCTATTTTTCTATTTTTTCAAAAACTATAAACTTTTAGAAAAAATTTATAGAGACCATTTTTATAGCATATGATAATACCTATTTAATGAGCTATCACAAGTCCAAATCGCTTGAGTAGGCCATGAGCTATTTTGATTTTAGTGATTTGGTCCGCGGCCATCTTGATGACGTCATAAAAAATTACTCCACCACTTCCGGCAACTAACACCGCGATTTTTTTCGTACCTGGACCCCCAGAACATTTCTGGATAGTTGTTAGTTGGTTACGCTTCGACGCAATCTCATCTGAAAAATTAGGCTTCTGCTTCTCCACTAATCTGAAAAATTTTGATTCTGCTTCTCCACTATCTTATAAAGTCTGTTTTGTGGCATGTTTTGTTCCAAAGCCTGTGCTGCAGATTCATCTGTCTATTTCAATATTTGAAGATATTTGCTAATGCCAAAAATATTTGAAAATTCAAAATCATCAACGTGTCAATTTGAATGTTTGCAAAAATATAAAGTTTTGATTTTTGTAGATATTGTGGGTGCCCGGAGAGAATTATGTTTCTGCCGGATACAGTTCAGCATCAAGCTTTCCAGGGCCTTCACTAAAAAACATTATTGAAAACGCTTCGAAAACCGAAGAGAAAAAGAAAGATAAAAAAACAATCAAAAAGGTAAATTACTTATAATTCGTATGCTTAGTTACAAGTTCATATGAGTAATTGATATTGATATAGATATAAACCTGCAAATTGTTAGATGCAATATAAACATTTTTAGACTACTGGTCTGAAACTAATTTCTATTAGTTCATTGGTTTTTTTATATCATTTTGTAATATGCAAGTGTTTATATTGTATTTTATATTGTGTTTATAATTGTATAATTGCAAGAGCTTCATAATTATAATGATAAAGTATGAAAATATTTTGCTGAGGCTAAGGTTTAAGGTTAAAATTTAAGCGTGGCTTAGCTTAAGCTGGTTATAAATACTTATTAGCATATTCTGATATTAGTTAAATATTTAATTGAATATTTAAAATTTCACAGATATACTAATTCGCTAAATTGCAATGTGTGAGATGCCAGAGATTATTAAACAGATAAAGAGTTTTACAAGGATTAAGGAGTACTGTAAGCAGTTACACAATTAAAATGTGAAAGTTTTCGTTTGAAAAGAAGCCTACTAACAGGGGCGTAACCATCTAGGTGGACGGTGGGGAAGTGTCCCCACCGCGGGCGTGAGCGTCCCTACCATTGATTTGGTCCCCACCATCGCCAAGTCCGTGACTGCGCCCCTGTCTACTTGCTTATTATCAATATGTTAGTATATATTGTCTTTTGGCTCATTTAATGAAAAAGTATATAGTTCTCATAAATCTTTAGTCATGCGCATGCGCACAAACGCCACAAGTTCAAATATGCTGAGTCAGAATGACGAGACATGCACATTGTTAAGTCAAGCGGTGACAATAATCTGAACGCCATCCGGACGCCATATGGATGACCCACGCATGTCCATCCGGATGATGTAAAGGATTGCATTGGGCACGATTATATCAAAATTATAAAATCTATAAACAACACCACAATACATCATCATCATCCACAACGCGTAACTTATTATCGGCATATTTTCTCTTAGCGTCAATGTGGATGCAAATTTTGAATGGCATAAATTACAGGCTTACAGGCCATCCATAGTAGGACCTATGGATGGCCATCCATAGTAGGACCTATGGATGGCCATCCAGACAATTTTGACCTAAAGCCATAATGGCTTTCGGTCACGATCATCTGGATGGCCATCCGACGATGAACGACGGGCCGTCATATGATGAAATTGGTCATCCGGATGGCCATCTGCGGATGACGAACCGCTAATCATTTGTAGGATGAAAACGATCACAAAACCAATCAGAGCACGTGGCTGCTGCTATCAATCATCCGATTCCAAAAAATGGCGGCACGGTGGCCATTGCTTCTTTTGATCTATTTAACTTTCAAATATTTTATGCATCTAGCCAAGATGAAATCGAAAGTGAAATTTTGACTGATTTAAAAGCCGGGTGCCTGGTGTCGTGTATGCCACTAAAGATTAGCTCGCACGTTAATCCTAAGAGAAAACAAACCGACAACGCGATACGCGCCGCAGATGATGCATTCACGGGTGACGTCATTTTCATGTGATCGTGGACTATATATTCCGTTTCATCGTCCGGATGGCAATGCACGGGGGCCATCCGGACGAGCCACGGATGCTCAGCGGATGATCATGACCCAAACCCATTACGCTTGCAGCGGACGCGGCCATTTTGGTTTTTGAACCGCTTTTGACGTCGTGCGAAATCTAACGAATCTAATTTTAGTAGCCAAAATTTTGTCAGTATCATCAGCTTATAGTAATTATTGTCTTTGCGCATCAGGGAAGGAGGGCTTCTGAAGCAAATCTACCGCAATCGACAGAAGTGTTTAAAATTGAAGCGCCATACCTAACAGGAGACAAAGTCAGTTACTATTTATCACTACTTGTACTAGGCTGAAGCTGTGTTATGGTTGCGGGACATTGTAATTTGCAAGCAACCTAATACAAGCTCGACGTAGTAATCGAGATGTATTACAAATCATAACCAGTATGCCCATAGCACTAACATTGCGGAGAGTGATAATTAGAAAGGGTAGCAGAAGTGAGGCATAGGAGAAATATATGCTAGAATATTGGAATTTATGGCAAGAAACAAAGCATGTAAACTGCAGCGAAATGTGACACAAGGTTGACATTTTTAGAAACTGTCTTTGTGAAAGTTAAGCTGCTAATTTTAACTTTAGTGTTAAACTAATTAGTCTTTTATTAGTTAAGGATATGTATGCTTGCGATGTCGCGATGTCATGTTTTATCACATAATACAATACACAGAGGCACTTTTATGATTATGTTCTCTTCTTACCTATGGAGCCGTCCATAAAGTAAGTCATGCTGCTTAGGCCATTTTTTACCCCCCCCCCCCCTTGTCACACATTGTCACATAATCTTGCACTCCCAAAAAAGTAGGCTTATGTCACAGCAGTGGTTACCTCCTCCCCACCCATGCTTGTCCAAGCTCTGGGAAAAGCAAAATTTTTTCCCTTGAAAAATAAATTTAGGTCCTATAAAGTTGATTATGACGTCACGCATGTCAATACCCTCCCCCTGACACAAGTTGTCACATTTTGCTGACCCCCAGGAACGTGACATACTCTATGGACGGCCCCTCTGAAACTAGAGCATTAGTATTGTGCCAATCAAAATATGTTTAGTGAAATGTATTGAAAAAAATTAAACTATGCAATGTATTTTGAATTATGCGCTTTTTGTGAATGCAATTTATTCTAAAGGACGTAGACCAAAGTGTGACATTTGCCGGCGTGTTAGAGCGAAGATGCGCTTTGGGGAGTTCTGACGATCAGTCCTAAGGAGGTGCGGTTTGCCCCCCGTGACCCCGAGGACGAGACTCAGAGCGTGGTCTGGGAGCTCGTGCGCTACCGCATGTCCCTCGGTCAGACTCTACGCTCCGTCAAGATCAGCGACTCTGTTCCAATCAGGTGTCCTTCACATTAAGAGGCTCCTGGCTCTCTCTTCATAATAATTAGACTTATCTTAACAATTAGACTAAGAGTGGATTCTATAGACGTACCTCGACTCCTACCTCGACTCCTACCTTGACCTAGAAAGACAATTTAACGGCAGCCCATAACAGCCATTCGAAAAAACTGTAAATTTTTAGCAAATTTTAAAGCAGCAAATTCATTTCCAGACAAATCACTTTAATTTAAAATCAATGTTAACAGAAAATCATTTTCCTTAAATCTATGACGTCATGTTAATTTAATGATGTAAATAAATATATAAAAAAAATGTATATAAATTCAAATGGACTAAGCAAAAGCTTCTCTGAAGGGCAGTTGTTATGGGCTGTGTTCAATTGTCTTTCTAGGTCAAGGTAGGAGTCGAGGTACGTCTATAGAATCCACACTTAATCTTATCGATCAGGGCCTAATGTTTAAAAAAAATCTCAAATCCAGCACAGGTGTTTGAGATGTGTGAGACCTTGAATTGACTATCTAGTTTGATGAATTGTAGGCCTAGGCCAACCGCTACCGTGTGGAACATGATAGAAATAACTGATCAGTCATAGTTAGTGGGCTAGATGCTAAACGACGTAAAGCGTTCGTGTCATTTGAAACTTGGACAATGACAATGACCTACAGATCACACATTTTTGTATGTATCATATGTGACGTCAGCATCAATCAGCTGAGCGCTAGCATGACGTCACTGGATCAAATGACGTCAGTCCCAGAGGACGCAGAGAGCCTCGACGTCACGCCCACGACTGACGCGGAAATGTCCAGCGCGGATCCTACGCATGCGCAGCCCGGCAGTGGCACTGAGATCCCACAGACAAGCATCAATAAAGAGCAAGGTTAATAATCGTTTGTGTTTGGCGTTTACTATTCTGTTTTGTATTGAATATTTTTTGAACTTAGATTGCTACAGACTTAGTTTTTTAACGTTAGCACTGCATTCTGTAATTTTGAAACATTGTCATTTTCATATATTATATATTACACATATTTCTATTGTGTGATATTCAAAGTTAGTAAACTTTGATCATCTTTAGTTTCATTAATATACTAATATAAGGTCTGCATGTTTCCTTTCAAATATTGCCGACATTACTAAACAATCTACCTCCCATCCTATGTCTTAGCCTATATGCAAGTTATCTGAACTCTATATTTTGTGTACAGATATGTTGAAAGGGTTTGGTCCAGTAAAATATTTGAGAGTGAAACTCGGTCAGCAAGCCAGTCCTACCGTTACCCGGCTAATTGAGAGAACATTTCAGAATTTGATGATTCCTGTGGGCGTGGAGACGAGCACGGTTGAAAGCTGGGCAAGGCACTGCTTTGCCGTTCCGCTCGACAGGTACAAAAAGAACACTATACCGGTAATAGAATTGGGGGTTAGTGCCCATGTTTTCACACAAGTTTAGATGTTTGTGCCCTGGTGAGGAATGCAGGAGCTGAGTTTTTATGGCAGGATGTCCTTCCTCACGCCAACCAAATAAATAATTATCTAGCACGGGTTTAGCAGCTAGCGACACGTGTATGTTCAACAGCCTTGCTGAAGGGTCTGTAACGCATGATTTTATAGTTGCCGGCGCTGGGACTTGCATCCAGGTCTCTGGTACTCGCGTCCGATGCCGTAACTGCTACACCACAGCGCCTCGCTTGCAGTGCGGTAGTTGCCATGCGACGCCGCGCGACGGCGTCGCGCCGGGCCGCTCAGGTTACAAACAGCGTCCCGCCAGGGGCCGCTCCCTATGTGGACGCTGTGGGACGCTGTCGCGACGATCAAAGTCTACGTGCTAAGCTATGCTTAAGGCTATAATACAAGGTATAGCCTAATTAATTATCGTATGCCATATTGGTTTTGAGCCGGAGCCTAGATCAAGGGTTGCAACATGTGAAATAAGAGCCGCTCTGACCCAAAAAAATTAACAAGAGTCCCACCGGGCCGCGGCGTAACAGCTACAGCACTTATCGCTTGACAGGTACCTTCATTGCAAATGTAATATATATGTAGGGAATTATTTCTGATCTCGAAACTAAAGGATTATTTTCAAAAAATGCAGGGCTTGAAGTATGGCCTATGCAATTTCAGAATAAAACTGAAGCCTATATTTATTTTATAGATAAATTGTATGCTTTGTTAGTGTATTGCGTTAGTACGATAATTAATTGTTTTGGAATGATTCAGGGTGAACGAGCTAACAGCTTACCTGACACGCTGGTATCCGCAGCAAATGTCCAAGTCAGCTCCCGCACATACAGAGAAACTTGTACGACAGGTTGGATAGAACTAGGGCAACGTGTAGGCTATCATGTTCAATCCTCATTTTCTACAAGTAAGTGTGCAGATGACATTACATTATTTACAATAATTTGATTCTTGTGAACAAAAATATGCTAATCAATTACGTGAAAAAAAACTAAATTGTAGGATTGAAACAGCAGTTAAATAACTTGCTATTAATTCAAATTTACTTTAGACATGTGATCGAAGGCCTGGCCAGTAGGCTAAATGAGACGATCAAATAATTTAGTTTTCCCCAAAAGCGGACAACGAAGAACGTCTTGCGTTATTTACCGTTCATATTAATATTTATGTCGCAATTTTATTTCTACAGAATGTAGTAATGAAATTGTCAAAAGAATTCGATCAAAAGTGTCCAAAAAAAATTTAATATGCAAATTAACCTTAGAAAAATGAGCCTTAACATGATATAAAAATAACATATTTTGGACACGTCACGCAGCATGGGCGCCCGCGCGTTGATGCAAGGGGGTGCAAGTGTGCACTTGACACCCCTCTGGATCGGCTGTTTGTACCCCCTTGGAAAGGCAAGTTACACTCCCTAGTGCACCTCCCTGGCCTCATCCCGATTGTTCATAACTATTATATACATGGGGAAGTAAAATGACAACAAAATTACTAGCGCAGTAAACTTATTTGACTGAATCTTAATAACTTGTAATATTTCACATTACATAATAGAATAAAGTTGGTACAAAAATGATGACGATGGCCCTGGGGGGATCAGTTTCGGGAATAGTGGAACCACCCACTACCCACTAATAGGGCCAATCGGTCATCCCTCCTCGCTGCGGCGATCAAAAAATTGCGTCGCTCGCTTCGCTCATAAAATTCTTTATTTTCAGTTATGTTAGTTATTGTCATTGTTTTTTTTAACAATTGAATTACGGGGGGCTTTGAATAAATTAGACTATCTATAGTATGTTTTCCAGGCCCAATTCTCCGACAGAAATCTCCTCCGCGTCTTAGGTTTTTTCAGAACAAACATGCATTGAAATTATTCATAGCTGTCATCACCCTCTTTACAAAATCTCTCCCTACGCCCCTGTTATTGTCCCTCTGTCTTTTGCAACCCCCTGGAATTTTTTTTGTGTTTGCATCTCCCTGGAAAAAATCCTGCGAGCGCCCATGTCTTGCTGTATTTTAAACAGTTGTCTCTGTTTGGAGTAGCTTGTCTACAAAAATAGTTGGAATTTTATATAAGTTAATATCAGTAGTGTATTAGTGTATCAATAGTGATGCACTGTAGATCTCAAACTTGAAGACGTGACCTTGAACTTTACAACAATATGACGTATGCGTCTCAAGACATGTCATGTTTCATTTGGTTTTTTTCACATTTATCACTTCATTACAAATGTCAATACAAGCATCAATTTCACATAACGAAGTAACAAGATCAGGCTAAAGTAGAAAAAATTTACGAAAATGCATACGCCTCAGCCTAACCCTAACACATCAAATATGCTAAATTAACGTCACAGTAAAATATTAACTGTCAAACACCAGTACAATTAAGGAACATGAAAACTAGAAATAAAAAAAAATAAAAAATAAAGAATTTCGTCTCAAAGGCATGAGTAACCTAAATCAAAATCAAAGATCAATTAGGCCTAGTCATAATAACTGCAAAAAGTCTATGTAAATATTAGAAGTGAAGAAAGAACTAAGGGTATCAATTAATCATTTGAGCAACAAATAAGCAAACATTCAAATCAGTGCTTGCCTAGATGCATAAAGAGGGCACTTTAAGAACACACCACAAGCGTTATAACCCTTTTATACCTTAAACATAAACTGCCTAAATTTGATGCTAAGTTAATAACATTAATTGTAGGAGTTATAATGGTGAAATGTAAAAATGTGAGTCAACTTTTTGTGGCCCTCAGTGTATATTGCGCTATACTCAATAAAATGCATGAAATCTGTGAAGGGACATTGAGAGCTAACTAAAAGTGAGCAAAAATCTAAAAATGTTGTGATTTTTTGACTATTTCCGACCGGAATTGAATTTAAACCAACACTAGGTTGTAAGCCTCGGTGGCTCAGCGGTATATTTGCCGCCTGCCATGCTGGCGACCCGGGTTCAATCCCCGGCGTTGCTTGTCAAAGATTCATTTCTCGGGCTTGCCCAGTCCTATACCGGATGGGACTTTAAAGTGGATGTCATTTGTGAAATGACCGATCATAAATGGCTCATGGAGGTTAAAAATTAGAAAATTGAAAATATGTAAATCTGTAGTAATACAGATTCAAATATAATCGGCTGATGGCGGCAATAGCCTCGACACTGCACCATAGAAACGTTAGTTTGGGCGACTGTCCTAGCCCAACAGTCCTGCGACCTGACGAATCAGTTCCAGAGTCAGCTGGACTGGAAATGCTAACGTAGGTGTTGTGGTGGATCCAGCTGCAATGTGCGCTTCACGAATTAAATGCAGGAGAAGCCCGCACTTCAAGAATGGCGGAATGTCGAGTGTGTACAGCGCCCCAGAAATGACCTAGGCCATGTTACGACGCTCAAAGAAAGTAGGTATAGAAAAAACAATCCCCCAAAAATATTTATGTGAAATAAGTAATGTAAGACAAGAAAGATTACTGACCGCTTGCTCCCGCATAACATTAGTTTTGCAGACATTGTGAGATGAGATGAGGAGTTACAATTTATATTTCTAGTCTCTGCCGGTGGCAGAATACAATGTATGTCATCTAGAGTCGTTTGGAACGCGCAGAAACAAAGCAGCCGTCTCACTTTTTGCCTACTTCCGGTAGATATTAACACGATTTTCAGGGTCTTTGCTCATTTATAAAAAAATAGCCCGGAGTGTCCCATTAGCAGAAGTTTGCTGGTTGTCTCAGACGAGTTTCGACAGAAGGATACTACGCAGAAACCTGTCCGTCCTGGAGGTGTGTCGGCTCCCGCTGCCCGCCATGTCCGACCATAGCGCGCTCCTCACTCACATCCAGATCAGAATCGTACGCTCATTTGCCAGTCGCATTATCGCAACATTTTCTTTAGGGACCGTTGCCCATAAGAACTTTATCCGGATCAAAAAAAACTGCATACATGGACTAATCACTAATCATCATTTTTGAATCAGTTTTTTGAATAGGGGTTTGGGATATGAATAATACATAATATTTCATTTAATTTTATTATAAATAGTGAAGGCATTATCACTCTATTTATATTAGTAGCTGAAGGTGCATGATACGATCTAACATCAAACAAGAGTTCATCTATGACATTTCTATCATGTTGACGCTTATGATGAAAAATTCATGGAAGACTTTAAACAGCAAATTGTCTTCAGCAGTGTGCCATTTGTGGGTTTCACACTCTGTCGACCAGACTACAACGTTAAACCTTGTTGCCAAATTTGAAACATTGGAAGAGCTGTTGCAATTTCTACACCTGTAGTCTATTGTTAAAACAGTGTAATTTATTTAATTCACTTACTCAAGATTCCATGAAAAGGTTCTACTTCGTCTATAATTGTTTTCGAAACATCATTTAAGACTGCTCAAGTTTGTTCTGTTTCAGTTATGCGAACATTTGCCAGTGGTGGCTGATGGTCGCCCGTGGAAGGAAGTTTACAGCACAGACAAACACGGCTTCAGTATCAGCACGCTCTATAGAAACGCTGCAAGCATGGAATCTTGCACCCTCCTACTCGTTCAGGACACGGAAAACAAGGTTTTAGAAAATAGATTGGCTGTCTCAAAATTTAACTTGTGAATTACATTTTAAAAATTGTAACACTTATTTATATCTATCCATTGTTGATTGTATTTTTATTGTGCAGTATGTATTATATTTGTAGCTTTTTTAAGTATATAAAATGCGCCATAATTACTAAGGGTGCATGGTGATCCATATGATTCAAAATCCTATTCAATATTCACTTTCTGTACCTCTAAGCCAATTTTTTTTGCATTTATGATTATCAGAAGCTATGATCAGTAGCGTGCACTGTGGTGCAGTTGGACTGGGAGTCCAGAGACCTGGGCTCAAGTCCCCTCGCTGGCAACTATGAAATTATGCCTTACAGGTCATTCAGCAAGGCTGTTAAACACACAAGTGTCGCCAGCTGCTAACTCCATGGCAGAAAAATATTTATTTGATTATTGTCAGGAAGAGTCTATCCGTAAAAACCCAGCTAAGTCTTCATCAGAGCGCAAACGTGTGAAAAGATAGACATTAACAGATTTGACAACAAAATAATTAGGTTTGCTTAGCTAGTTCATGATCAGTAGCGTAGGGAAGGGAGATGAAAAGGGGGGCTGCCCCGGGCGCCGGGTATCTGGGGGTCGAGACTCCAGGGAGGAGCCAGTAGATGTCAAATTTTTTTTTTACATAGTTTTTTTGAGAGTCAAAAATTGTAGTTTTTAACTTTGTAAGTTGAAGGTTGGTGGGGGAGCGCCAAAAATGACCGCCTCTCCATAGAGTGCCAGAAATTATTTCCATGAGGACA
This sequence comes from Chamaedrilus cognettii, assembly GCA_034695025.1. Taxonomy (NCBI): domain Eukaryota; kingdom Metazoa; phylum Annelida; class Clitellata; order Enchytraeida; family Enchytraeidae; genus Chamaedrilus; species Chamaedrilus cognettii. The sequence continues at coordinate 10,765 of JAQIWG010003344.1, forward strand.
CGCTCGTGAGTTTCTTTGAAATAACTCATAGGGGGAGCTGCAGTCTGACTTCCACCTGGGCGCCAGATATCTTCTCTACACCACTAGCTACGATTTTGATCTTACTATGGAATTTAGTTTACTATTTTGATCAAAAAATTAATGTTTTTTGGTTGGACTAGGACTGGAATTCCTAGACATATGGTACGGTATCTTTGTTTTTACTTCAATTTCTCTCTTGGTTCAGAGAGAAAATTTAACTGTAGGAAACTGCCATTCTTGAACGCTTGTAATTTATTATCAATTAATTTTAAAAGACAACTTATTTACAAAAACTGCGTTAAATTAAATTCAATGCAAATATATAATTTTTTCACTTAAATTTCTGAAAACGGTCCCCCTCATTTTTGAATAGCATAATGCTTTTCAAAAATTCTAAAGTATGCGTCCTTTGAGATATGCTGATTTGATCTGTAGGTGTTCGGGGCGATGCTGCCTTGCTCGATAAAATGCTCGGAGGGCTATTACGGATCAGGAGAATCATTTCTATTCACATTCTATCCGATCTTCAAGGTATTCATTATTTCTTCTTTTGATCTTGCTTCGAAATTGCTGACAATTTTGTTACAGCAACGATATGCTTCATGCAAATTCTGCAGTACTATATACCAGTAGTCAGCCACTCAAAGGCGCTATCATGAAAATGCCGGTGTCGGCACCGGCAAACCGCGAGCAATATTTTCAATAGAGCAAAGCGTGGATGTTATAAAAGCGTCGTTTGAATATCAATCACAGAAATATTAACTTGGCTGTATTTTTAGGCTTGAGACGAAAATTATTGTATTATGATTGTATAAAAAGGATTGTAAATATATGAATGAACATAAATGAAATATAGGAATGAAAAATATACGTGGTATATATTCAGATGTACATAGATATTATTAGTGTATATTTTAGTGCTGAATAAATCTTGGTACCCTAATGTATTGACTTAACTTAATGGACATTATAGTTACATTGCCTAGTGATTATTTGTATACATTGATGCGTAATTGACCTCTCTCTTAGTGTTTTATGAGTGAAAATAGTCCTTTATTTTTTTTTCGCCAACGTATCATGCAAAATCTAGTTTTACACAAAAAAATCTCATAGTCTATTAGATTTCGGTTGTGTAAAACCAGATTTTGCATGATCCGTCGGCGAAAAAATTATTCTATGACTATGACATTTCTCCATACATGATTACTCTGAATGGACTCATTTTATCTGATAAAATGCATCCAGCCACTTGTATATTGATCATACATTGAATTTTTTGCCTTTTAATTGAAACCATGCAAAAATGTAAAAAATTGTTCCAATTTTTATAAATTATTTTCCAGCTGCTAGAGGCTAGAAAATATAGTAAAATGAATACCGTATCATTAAATTTCCAAAAAATGTGATAATCTGACATGCCTTGGCCGATATATGAGAATGTTAAGATGAAACTATTTAAAGCGAGCTCGTGGTTGGTTAGCTAAAACTGAAATGGCGACGTAGGCTACGGAAGTATACGTTTGTAGCATCCAAATGTTGATTGATTTCATAGCGATAGGCGACTTGATCGATATGTTGTAGTTGTACTGTTTTTTCAGGTTAACTGGGGTAGCGAGTTAAAGAGTTACGCTTCAGGTGTACGTACATGTTACAGTAGGTACTGTACAATTATACCGTATTATACCAATTAATACTGTAAGAATTATTCAAAGAGGTTAATTGCTGCTTCAAATTGCACGTTGATTAAGTTATATCAATAGTCGCATGACTTGCTTAATATGACTGTGTCTGTTTGCTATCACAAAATTTTTTAGAAGTACCGCTGGGGGGGCAAGAATGACTTCTTTGTCAGCGGTATGCCAGACAGCTTGTCGATCGGCTCCGGAGAGTAAGTTATGCTCAACAACTTACTTCCAAACGTTCGCTTGCCACTGATTGACCCTGAGCATAGAAACCTACACATGCATTGGAAAAATTCTTTATTTTATTGACTTGTTCTTTCAGTGATTTGCCAATTCTTGCTGCTTTTGTAATTTTATAGTTACATCATTCTTTCTTAGAGATACCTGAAAGTAATTGTTCGCTCTTAAATTGACTATTTTTGCTATCGTTGTGCAAGATTACGTAATATGAAGCATAGCATACAAGTGAGATATTGAATCTTTTCTGCATACCAGTAATCAGGTATATGTTTAGTAGGAGTAGTACTCCAAAAAAGACGTTTTTGTAAACTCTACTCGAATTTAGAAATGAGTATAGGAGGAGCATTACTCGTAGAAGTGGACGATGGTGGAGTAGGGTTACTTGCTTTTTATAATCGTGTGGCGTAAGTAGCGTTTTAAATTCACAGTGCTTTTTCTTTTTCCTACCTTTTTAGAGGCTGCAAACTTACAGCTGCTTTTTTGAAAGGCATAGGAGCACTACTCCTGTTTCACAAGCAGCAGGAGTAACATACTTACTCCTATTTTGTAAGGGATAAACTGAACTCTGCCAGTGATCATATTGTTTTTAAAATATTTCATTTCTATTTTGAAAAAATTGAACGTGGGTGCAGCTTAAATATTCACACTACATGAACTAGGCAGTGGTTTAAGTCAGTGCTGTGAGTTAACTAACTGCCGAGCGGATGCGAGTTTGCCTTGCACGCTTTGCTGCACACCATGGAGGAGGGGAGACAAACCTCTAAAAGTGGGCATATCCGCAAAATGAGGGACATTTTTTAAAGTGGGAATTTTGCAACATCAATTCACGACATATCACGAGACTGTGGCAACGCTTCGCGTGATATTCGATGAATAATACATCAGGCATTCAGGCTACACCCGGAACAGTTATCATTTTTGTTTTGTTGCAGCGGCGTGATTGGTCTGTGGATGGATGGCGACCTGCATCGTGGCAGGACGCAGAAATGCGAGACGTATGACAACGAACCGTTGACGGAGTCCGGCGATTTCTACATAAAATCCATAGAAGTCTGGGGCTTTCCCTTCACGCTCTAAACTCTCGGGATTTCAGTTTTTCACCCAATGGTTAGTGATGTGATTACAGAAGGGAAAAATACCATACATGAATGTGATTATTTGACACAATTACTAATCATGCAGCCGCTTCTGCACATACACGTACACTGCATTACAGCTATTTACAGACAAAAATGGACGCTTGACATCAGATTATTTGGACATGAATGCAGCCGTAAAGCTTACTATGCCTATAGGCCTAGATAATGGGTGGAATTTTTTAGAATTTATGAACTACACTGTGTCTCAAAATTAAACGACCCAATGAATTTAACCAATGACTGCGGAACGCAATAAGAGTTGTCAATGAAATTTCGACCACATCGATCACATTCCTTCATACTTCTATAAATTTTCGTTGAATTTCATACAACGGTTAATAAGATACAAGTATAGGCTAATCAAAGTTGACCTACAAAAAACGTGTCAAGTTCAACCAAGCTGAGACTGCCAAATGCTATTTGCGCCAACAATTTTGTGATAATGATCCCTTATGTTCAAATTTAGTAAATATTAGCCATTCAGGAATGTACACTTCACGTTTCAACAAGATTTGGTTATAACATCCTCGTAAAACGATAGAAGAGTGTGTTATAAGATAAGAATGACCGCTTATTAGTTATAACTTTGTTACAAGAGAAGAATGCGCTGGCCGTCAAAGTGGCGCGCTGTCAATTATTACAATTTAGCCGCAGGCCTATGGTGCTTGTAGCCGAAACGCGTAAGATACATGTAGAACCGACGTCAAACACCTGAAGCATAGAAAAATCAAAAAGTGAGCAAATTTGAACATTTTATAATCATCACAGAGATACAGCTGCAGCGTGAACAATTATTAGCTTGCACAGCCGGTATAAACGACAATAAAGCAGTTTCCCAGCTTGGTTGACGCGTTTATTTAGGTCAAAGTTGATTACTTATATCTTTTTAACTTGACTAATTGTATCTTTTAAATAATGACAGTCACTTCGTGCATCCTTTGGCAAGGTGGGCTAAATTCGTCTACCACGTGCCCGATGACGACTTCGGACGCCGAAACGGACGTTGAACCAGACCTACATTGCAGCGCACATGTGATGTGCAATTGTGCATACTGCTCTGGTTTCTTTGGTGCGACACGTGTGGCCTACATGTAGAGCTGAATCGATTGAGCTATAATAAATGTCAAGTGTGTTTCGATCCTTCGGATCACCTATTAGCATGGCGAAATTTCACCGGCGTTCTAGACGCGTGAAACTTTTAATTGAACTCCTCGCGCTGGCAATAGGCCTACCAAGCGAAGCCAAATTTTCCCGTGCTAATGCGCGATTCGAAGGAACGCGAATTACAATGTTATTTCAACCCTATGTGATTCCACCGCATTTGTTTGAACCCATCGTGGTTGCCCATCCCCCGTGGAAGCGCCCCCCCCCCCACACACACTAGAGACCCCCCCTCCCACAAGGGAACCTGAACCCGCAAGATAAAATTTGTGCTCGACCCCCGCACCTCACATCTGCTGCTCAGAGTACAGTGCTCTTTACTTCAGACTATAGTCCAAAATGTCAGCATGCGCGACGCTTTGCGCGTGTGGTTCGCCTAAGGTACAACTTCCCCCAACTAGCCTATCAAACTCAATATTTATTATTATAGACGATCAATCACGTGTCGCAAAAAAATATTGAGTTTCAGTGATATCACTCATCGCTCTAATAAAAATGATCCCTTCTTAAAATAGGTGCGATTTTTCAAAAGTGCGAATAATATTTTTTGGTCAATAACTATTATTCAAGCAATAGAAAAGAATATAAACAGAGTGCGGCATAAAAAATATACCCTTAGCGAATTCGCGATAACTCAGTCAAAATTAAACATTCTACCTCTATATTTGCAAAGATTGTAGCTAGGATAATTTGACACAAGATTGAAAATTTTACAAGTTAAAACATCGTTCGTTCAAAAGTAATTAAATTTCTCCCCAGAAAATCTAAAAATCATTTTAACCCACACATTATTACGCATGCGGAGAGCATTTTGGTGTCTCTCGGTCGTAGTGCTTTGAATCACTTATATAAATTGGTAGTCCTAAAGGAATCAACTGGTTTGGTCGACAACAGGCCCTTAAGTTTAATACTTTATGTGTTCGCCATCTGCTCTGATGAATGCTTGATGTCTTCTTTTGCATGCCTGCATGGCTTTGTTGACGGGCTGCCACGGCGCAAGTCAATTAAGATCGCGTCTTGATTCGCTTTCAGTTCACCTTTATCTTCGCCTTGGGTCTGTGGGTCTGATACTATTCAAGCATCACCCCCCATTGTCGGTAGTGAAGCAAATTTGATGTGGCCAGTTGGCGACGAATTTCTGAGACCAACAAACATCATAATGCTCTTCGCATGCGTAATAATCTATTGGTTAAATGATTTTTTTTGTAGAACTTTCATAACTTTGAATGCAAAGATATTTGCACTTGCAATTTTCAAATCTTGTGTTAAATTATCTTAGCTACAATCTCGGCAAAGATGGAGGCAAAATGTTTAGTTTTGACTGAATTATCGCGAATTCGCTAACGGGTATATTTTTATGCCGCACTCTGTATAGGCCTACTTTTAGGCCGAGTTGTTCAGTAGGGAGTTATTTGAACCATAGTTGAACGATCCAGGATTATTTGAATAATTCCCAAATATTGGCGTGTTATTCAAACAATCCTGGATCTAATTTGCGCGATCTGACTGAATCGTGACGTCATATATGTTCTATGATTATTTGAAACCAAATAACTCTCGATTGAGCAACTGGGCCTTAGTCGATTATGCATAATGCACCAGAAATATTTGTATGCGAATATTCATATTTATGAGTATTTTTTTAATGATATAAAAATGAACAATAATTTAGTTCACTGCACAGTTAAATAAATAAACGCTGAGACTTTTCTTGTGCCGGACTAGCTACGCTGAAGTTGCACGTAGCTGAATAATGTAGAATTGCTATTGTTGTTGTTAGGCTTGCAATGAATTTAATTTTTCGAATTTTTATTCTTCCAACCTTTTTAAATTTTTGTTAGGCCAATATGAATTATCATTGGCACTTTGAAGAAAATTACGGACAGTTAGTCAATTGTAGAATAATTGCAAGCTATAGATATTTCCATGGCTTTAGCTACCGTACAAACACATTAGCCGTAAGGATTTCAGAGTACTACCCCCTTTTACATCTCATTGACTGCGAATCAGGTTTTAATACACTTTTCCTGTATATTCCATGAACAGAAGTCCGATATTAAATATTAAATATTTAATAATGAAATAGAAGAGACTAGGTACGCATCAGAACAATTATAGAATAACTTGACAACATCAAGATTAGAACAGATGCCTAGCAACTAATAAATAAAGTCTTTGCACAAACACAGAGTCACAAAACCCAGTTACTAACCTCCCTCCCCGTTACACTGTTTCCAGTAAGCTTCCCCGAAGCCTACGGCAGTCCTCCCCGCCAGCCGCCTGCACCAACGCTGCTAGGCCTGCCTCTGGATCGATCCCAAAAGAGCCTCCGCACGAAAGATAGGACAAACTGCTTTATCTAACGCTCACTCTGAATACACGCAAGATGTAACATTACACTACACCGTGAGCACAGTTACAAGTTACACTTAGAACCAGATGCACACCAAGACTCAACGACGTGGTGGAAACGACTGCGCCGCAGCAACAGTTTGAATTCCTGAGGTGCAGGACAAGCAGCCAGCAGCGGCAGCTTGCAGCTAGTAGCTGGCAGCAGCCAGTCACGAAATAGCGGCGTGATCGAAATACGTGATAGATGATTCGCAGTTGTTTGGTTTGGTTTTGTCGGGAACATTCAGCGCGCACTGACCTAGACTCAGAGCTTTCTTCACGAGATTAACTTCTCGCGTTTTTTACTTACTTTCATAGACTTCATTATTGACTTTTGATTATTCACTGTGTTATTAGCTTAACTTTGTTGACGTTTATGTTCTAGTGTAGTTTATTAAGTTCTGTAAGACGCAGGATAGTACCAAGTGTGCTGTTCTGTGACGGTTCGCCTTTGTGCTGATTGCATTTCTTGTGTATTGCTTGTTCATTTCGCTTTCATTGCTATCGTTCCTGTATTGTTGCTTAGCTGCTCTGTAGTCGTTTGACATTGTTTAGATTGCATTTTTCTTGTATTGTTGATCGCCTTACTGTCGTGACGGCTATGCGTTGCGAGAGAGCACTGTGAGTACTGTCGCGTTGTGCATTGCCATTGTTTTCTATAATTGCATTATACCTGTTTAACTGA
>JAQIWG010003345.1:0-18079 GCA_034695025.1 Chamaedrilus cognettii
GACTATATGAATCTTTATGACAGACCGTAACAAGCGAGGGCCTTACTAAACCCCCCTGGGACCGCCACCTCACTTCAAAAACCAATCTAGCAAAGCCAAGGGGGTGCACAGGGGGCGCTTTTCCAAGCGGGTGCAAACTGCTTTTCCAGGGGGGTGCAAGTGCACCACCTTGCATCAATATGCGGGCGTCCATGGACTCGAAGATTCCTTTTATCTCTCTCAAAGGGCCCCCCAACCCTTGTGACTCGGCCTCGCCGACGAATCACAAAAGGACGAAAATCACAAAAGGACACAACACAATTTTTCATCAAATTTACTATGAAAAATAAATCCTTTCACCTCCAATGGGTACCCCCCCTGAGACATGCCCCCCCCCCCGGCAAGGGGACGCGGGGGGTAGTCGATCGTTTCGCAGCGCTTTTGTGTTTTAATTTCTATTTTTCCCCCAAAAACCCACGGATAAGTCTGTGCAGACAAGACTATAGGGTAGGCCACTTGGGTTACCTGATGCATCGCAGGGCCTGATGGGCCGTCAGCGGGGGGTGCGGGGCGCAGAGGCCCGGGGCGCGGGGGTGCGGGGGGGCGGGGGCGTCGCCTAATCGCTCGCCGGAGTCCCCTGCGCCCCTGCAAGGCCCCTCACTACAGGCAGTACAATGACGAAAGCATGAGGATGAAAGGGGCGGGGCTTGGCCCGCGGGCCAAACCAATTACAACTGTCAACGACTTAATTGTCATGGCCTACACACATCGAATGAGAATAATTCAAGGTGATTACCCATAATTTAAATCAGCTTCCGTTTTTGTCAACGTTTTTCCGTTTTTGCTCCTGCCGATCCATATATATCACAAGCCTAGATCAAGCATGCACTAGCAGCACAATACCATAGAAGGAAGGATCTTTTAAGCAAAAGCGGAAGTGGATTTAAATTATGGTTAATAGTTGTAATTATGATTGGATGTGTGTAGGTCATGACCCTGAAACCTACCAATCAAACGTTGTTGACATAGCAACCGTTAATTTAAAATTAAATTTTTTCTAGCAGCAGACTTCTTACAAAAAAGGTCAAAGCGTAAGTTTTTGAGTATTAGTACTTTAGGCTTAGGTGCTAGTTTCTGCTGCTGCTATTTCTGCTGTTAGTCAAGGTTTCTTCCCCGCGGGAAAGCAACCTTAACCATTGAGCACCACCATAGGTGCTGCATTTTTCAGTCTGTAGTGACGGGGCTTGTGCCGATCTTTGTTCGTTCGTGGCGCGAAACATTGCATGATTGCAATCGCAACCGGATGTCATCTTGATAATTAACCAATCAGCGTCGGCCGTTTGGCATTTGACGTCACTAGTAACGCTGACGTCGAGAATGGAATCTGCACGATTCCAACTTGGTTCTTGCTAATTTGTTTAGGCCTACAGTGGGGGTAATCACTGCTTTTGGAACTGTATAGTCGATTTTGATTAGGGTTTCAAGCCGGCTAGTTAGGCTTAGGGCTGCGTAGGATTCGGGCTAGGTTAAGGTTGGGATTTTGTTTAAGCCTGCTGATTTCCTTTTTCAGATTTCCTCCAGCAGTAAATTAGCAAGCGCCAAGAGGGCTTGGCGCAGATTCCAAGATTCGCAGGTCTCGGAATCAGTGTTTTTACTTTCAGCGCAATTGCTCGATTTGCGAGCAATTGAGGGTCTGATTGAACAATCGTCGAGCAGTGGTTTTATGGAGCAATTGTCGGAAATCAAGCAATTTGCCGAGCAATCGAACGAACCATTCATCGAGCAATTGAGCAATTTGCCGATGATTAAAAATATAACGTTCTATACTTTTGAGCTTTCGATTATTATTTTATGCTTTTTCATGATGTTGGCTTTTTCACAAAAAAAGTTAGTGGCAACGCTGTAATAAATAAATAAAGTCAAGGCAAATCAAAACATAAAAGTAGTTTTTTTTACATTATTTGAATAAACAATGTTTCAGTCGCCTAACCTGCCCCTTCCTAATTCATGGCGGGGCGTGTTCCATGCGAGTGGCGCACGAGCGCTGCGCCAGCGTGCAGCCGTGCCGTGACAATAGTGTTTGTTGTTGGACAACGGCCCACAGTACAGCACACAACCCTCTGTGCAGGAGACAAAGCGCAGCATTGCGTCACCTAACTTCTTTGTGCTGAATACTGCGCAGCAGCGTCGAGGGAATGCGAGGATGATTTCATGCTTTAGATTGACTTGTACCTTGCGTCCATGTGTGATTAAAAGCTGTCAAGCTTGTCGAATTGCGATACATGAATCTAATAGTATTATCAAATTTGTTAAAGTATAATTTCTATGTAACTTCTATAATAAATAAGAGCGACTAATGCGACTATAATTAAAGGTAAATAATAAGAAATTTAGTTATTTAAATGTGAGATCATACAAGAATCGTAACTATGGAGGATATCTGACAGTCTATGCTGAGGACTAAAATTGAACTTTGGTGTCGGCCAGTGGCCCAGTATGCCTATCTATAGATATCATGGTATAAATTTTGCAAATTTATATTAGATGCCAGAAAGATTTTAAGTTCATCTCAAGTTGTTCGTAGTTATAACTAAAGAGCTTAAATTAAGATGAGCAAGGCAACAGGAATTAACAAAGCAGATAAATCTCCAAAGCTTAGATTTAAATTAGGTCGTATGAACTAAATATTATATCCATTTTTGTATTACTATTATGTTCGTCTATGCTAATTTGTAAATCGTATTATTGTACAGAGTGACAAACTGCAGGATGTTAGAGTTAGAGGACGCATGCACTCAGCTGGAGGCGGGGCTGCAGGCCGGCGACGATACGCTGGTGCGCCGCATCATTGACTGTGTGCGCTGCTCCCCAGCGCGGCGCTGTGGCTTGGGGGAGCTGCTGCACCTGGCCATCAGACGTCAGAGCTTCGCCGTCGTGCTGCGACTGTTGCGCGCAAACACCGACGTCAACTACTGCGACGATAGGTAAGGACAGGAAGCATTTTGGCCAAGTGGTCTGAGTCACTGGCTTAATATTATGAGTGCGGCAGTTGTTCTGACTGAACTGTTCTGTTCTGAACTGTTCTGAACTGAACTGTTCTGTTCTGAACTGAAGTGCCAGAACTGAAGTATTCTGAACTGAAGTGTTCTGTTTTGAACTGTTCTGTTGTGAACTGAACTGTTCTGTTGTGAACTGAACTGTTATGAACTTAACTGTTCTAGTCAGCACTGGGCGAGGAACTATTAGTATTTATGCAACTGCAACAGATTTGGCAGTTTTGCAGGTTTTTTCTACAGGTCTTTGGCGGCTTCTTTGTACCAGTAATTCGCTCATTTTTCATACTGATACGTAGGCGAGTTTTTTCATCAAGTGCGAAGATTTAATCTGTGGGTACGACGTCATGTCATCCAATCAGCACACTAAAAGCTTAATATAAGATTTATTTAATGACAATTTATTGATTCAGAAGATCTTAATCTCTGATTAAAACGTTAGCATTTGTTTGAAAATCGGCCTGGGCATTTCAGTCTTCAGCTGAGGCAGATAAAAACGACGTTAAGTAGGTTGTAAACCAGAACTAGTGTCTACTTACCTGTGGTTAAGGTTGTAAAAGAAAGAAATAGTTTTAGTTTTGTCGTTATAGGTCTAACCTGGCCTGTTATTCTGTTTAGTTGCCTTGTTTAGATCGAAACAAGACAGAAATTAAATGGATTTTGGTCATTTTTGAAGAATATGTGAAAATGCCAACTTTAGAATTGTTTGTAGAAGAGTACAGATACATAATGGTTGACACTGGTGTTGCCAGGGGGCGCCGGGCGATCCACTTGGCTGCTGAGACGGGCAACCTTGAAGTTCTGCGAGCGGTCGTCAATGCTGGGTCCCCGATCAACGTAGTCGATGGGCAGGGCACCAGTCCGCTGCACGCATGCATGGAGAACGGACACCAGGTTAGTTACAATGGCTATCAAATAATCCTTTTGATTAAGCTATGAGTAAACTGGCAGAGTTTTGTGATTGCATCGTTTTATCAATTTTTTGGATAAACATGGTAAACATTGGGTATACATGGCAAATTGAGTTAAGTTTTACATAAAAGATTGATTCATCAGCCCTTTTGAGGTACCCGGTACTCTTGATTTAGGCAGCTCATCAATAATAGTTTAAGGCTCGCTTTAGATTTGCAATTGGTTTGTTGGAATTTAAGTACTTTTTATCTTCTCTTTTGTTCAAATTGAATTGCTAATTTAACTTTCAATTGATGTCAATAATTAATTGAAACCCTTCATCCTGCATTGAGTCCTTATATTTTCTTGTCGTGTAACTGCTACTGAGTTCTGCTGGCAGTCATTGATTGATCGCTGTGTGTGTTCCGCGCGGTGCAGAGAGCTGCGCTGCTATTGGTGGACCAGGGCGCGACGGTCAACCGCCCCCGTCGCTACGACACTGGTGAGGCACCCATTCACGTCGCGGCGCGCCTCGGCATGAGCGACGTGATTCGCTCGGTTGTGCGGCGCGGGGGCGACGTCAACCTGACGACAGCCAATAGGAGCTCTCCGCTGCACCTCGCCGTGCGTGAGAAACACGCGTGCGCCGCGCAGGCGCTCTGTGAGTGCGGCGCAAACGTAAACGCGCGTGACGCTGGAGGTAGGCATCGCATTATTTTGTTGCCTTTCATTTCAGAGCAATTTTTGTTTGCTTGGTCCCGTTGGCATTGATTCTTTTTCAATAAATGGACACAGTGGCTTTTAATCTAGATATGTATCTGCAAGTGGAACAAATATTCTCCAGAATTCCTCCCCAAATATATAAGCACTGCCTCGATTTAGCACCCCGATGATCACTGCTCCTTACACGTTTGTGAATGCTCGTATTAGTCAGCTTGTTTCCTGTTTTCTTCTAAAACTACTACCTCAATGCTAAAGGATGGGATGCCTTCATGTTGCTTGCAGGACAGTTGCTCTTCCTGTCGCTTTACCTCTACCGTCTTTCTCGCCCCTTCTGTTGTTACCCCGTGCAGGGCACATGCCCTTTAATGCTGTTATTGCTGTGCAGGGCGCACGCCCTTTAATGCTGTTACCCCGTGCAGGACGCACGCCCTTTAATGTTGATACTGGTACCCTGTGCAGGGCGCACGCCCTTTAATGTTGCTACCCCATGCAGGGCGCACGCCTTTCCTGCTGGCGGTGCAGCAGACGTCAGTGGAGCTGGTGCGAGTCCTGCTGCCCCATGCCGTTGACCTTGACCTGGGGGACGCGGAGGGGTCGGCGCCCCTGCACCACATCTCGGCGGCCTTTCCCCCCTGTGTGTCGCAGTCGGAGGTTCTCCGCATGCTGCTGGCCGGCGGCGCCAACGTCAACAAGCTCAATAACCTGGTGAGGGCAATCTTCTTCTAATCTTCTTTGATTTTGATCTTCTTTGATGTGATCTTCTTTGATTCTGATCTTCTTTGATTTTGATCTTTTTTGATTCCGTTCTTTGATTCAGATCTTTCCTGATTCAATTCTTTTTTTTTCGCCGATCTACTGATCCTGATCTTCGCTGTGCTATTATTTTTTCTTGGATTCGTTATGTATTTGGGCTTTTTCAATGTTATGCCACCACATGTTTTGGCATCGAGACTTAGCGGCCTGGCTGACATTTTGGTTTTTCTGTCTCTGTAATGATTACTTTTAAATTGGCATGACCGTTTAGCATTCATATTCGTCTTCATTCCTTACCTATTTGATCTTCACTCTTTCCTTTATAATAATTTCCTACATTATATGCAAATCCTGCTGTTTCATCGAGATGGTCAGTAGTATAATCATCTTTTATTTTGATCCTAGTGCCGGACTAACCCCGTACCAGATAATTATTTATTTGGTTAGCATCAGGAGGTGCATCCGGCCGTAAAAACCCCGATCCAGCTTCTTGAGCAGGGCGGGCGAAAACGTCTAAACCTGTGTGAAAACATGGACATAAACAGATTACACGATAAAAAGAAAGTTTTTTTAAGTTTATTTTAATGCAAGATGCACAAGCAAATGACTATACTATTCGCTGTGCTGCCAGGGTCGCACGGCGCTGCACCTCGCGTCAGGTGCTGGCAACATGTTGGTGATGCGCCAGCTGCTGGACGCGGGGGCGGAGCTGGACGTGACGGACAAGCTGCTGGGGGAGACGCCTCTCAACACGGCGGCGGCGCACAACTGCATCGACGCCATGCGCCTGCTCGCCGAGCGAGGCGCCGATGTCCGCACCGGCGACAAACACAGCATGACCCCCCTGCACAAGATCCACTTCTCTCGAGGTAGATTGGCTTTAAGTAACATCCCTTCACAAGGTTCATTTCTCGAGAGGTGGATTGGCCGAAGTGGCTTGCCTTTGCAAGGTTCACTTTTCTTGGGGTAAATTCTCATGCAGACTATCCTTAAGTGACCCCTCTGCACACGATTGACACAAGATTGATTCTAGGGGTACATTCTTGAGTAGAGTAGCCTTAAGTGATCTTGAGAATCTTGTGCAGGGGGCACAAGAATCATTGCTCTGCAGGTAGATTGGTGTAGCATGACATCCCTCCACAAGATTCACTTTGCTCAAGATAGATTGGCATCAAGTGACATGTGTTGGCAAGATCCATTTCTGTTAAGGAGACTAGCATCAAGTGATTTAACTTCTCAAGATGCATTTCTCACAAGGTAGTCTCACCACCCACGACAAGTTTAACTTCTCACCAGAAATGGTGTGAGACTAGATCATCTTACTTCGTACTAATCTGGTTCATCCTCAATCGACAGGCGCCCTTCTTCATTGATGACATCACCATGGTCGGTTGAACTGATGATATATCATGGTGTGTTGAACTGATGACATCGTCATTGTTGTATTGATGACATCATCATGGTGTTATATTGATGATGTCATCGTGATCGATTTGGCTCATGACATCACCGTGGTGTGTTGAATTGATGACATCACTATAGTCGGTTGAATTTGAAATTTAAAGTTGTCAGAGTTTTAGAAACAAGTAATTTGAATGAGTTACTGTTGTTGTATATGAAACAAAATTTTTAGAAGTCAAAATAATTTAAAAGTCAAAAAATTTGTTGCGACTAGGAGGAGGAAAATATAGATGTTGCCCTTGTAAACAATTGCGTATTGGCGCCTGTAACGCGCTGGTGCGTGTTGCGCGCAGTGCACCAGAAGTACGAGGCAACGAAGCTGCTGCTGTCGCATGGGGCGCGCGTCAACGCGGAGGACGATCGGGGGGTGAAGCCCCTCATGGGCTGCGTGTCCCTCTCCATCCAGGGTGAGAATGTGCTCGACGGGGTGGCCGCCCTGCGCCGGCTCGTGTCTGCCGGCGCGCATCTCCACCCTGACCTCAACAGGCAGGGCACATTCCTCATTATAGGGGCGGGGGACATTCATTTTCTATTGCTCTACTGGGTGGGTCGATAAAATTGATACCCCTTGGGTTTCTCATGCATAACTATTAACTAATACAATTACAACCTTAGGTCGATGATTAAATGTTAAACGCATAATTAGCCATTTTATATCTGTATTATTGCAATGTTTGATGAACTTCTGTCGGTTAGTTCCAAAGTTTTGAGCTTTTGAAATTTACTACCCCGCGGTTCGTGTGCACAAAATGTAGTGTTGCTGTACAACGGACTGCTAATTGCTGATGCTTGCCATACAGTGATTTTGGCTGCATAGAAATTCAGATTTTAACTGCATGGATGAATTTTTTGACTTTACTTTAGGCTATATTTTTAGACTTTACGAATTGATGGTTATTGATGTGTGCTAAATTTGGTCATCACACAAAAATATTGTGCTATGAATCTATATGAAAATCAATTTGTTGCATTTTTGCAGAAGAATATAATGCCTGTCAATTTCAAAGGATAAGAACTTTGGAACCATTTAACAGTATTTCATAAAACTTGGCAGAAATGTCGACAATAGTTGGTATATGTCTATAAAATTTCATCATCTTAGGATCTAATCTCTATTTATTAAATGTGAAAAACCGCGGAGTATCGTTTTTTTTATCCCACCCTGTAAGTTTATTAACCCCCTACACGCCAGGTAACAAAGAATTGACTTGTAGCCCAGAGCTCCTCGTTTTAGTGAAGAAAGTTGAGCAGTTATTTGCTTGGCTTCGAGGCACTGAACACAACTGTTATAGCCTTTATCACATATGGTTTTGAACTCTCAAAAACTTGCACGTTTATGATTGCTGTAACAAGGGCTGATCTGGGTCTTGCAAAAAATTCGCCAAGAGAATTCTTTTTGCCAGGCTGTACTTTTTTTTTCCAAATTTGTTGCACAATTGTTCCTCTCGGGTGCACTGGAATATATAAAATTATTGCTCTGTTAATGACCATAAAGTCAGTAAAATTAAGCTTGTAAACGAAAGGACGAAGGATCAGTAAACTTTGACAAGGGCTTTCGCCAAATAAGAAAAAAAAGTGCCGATTGCTCAAATTTTTTTTGGCGAGTTTGGCGACTGGCAGATCAAGCCCTATTTGAGGATCATACTTAGTTGAAGATCATATTTAGTTGAGGATCATATTTAGTTATGGATCATATGTAGTTGAAGATTATATTTAATTGAGGATTATATTGGTTGAGGATCATATTTAGTTGAGGATCGTATTTAGTTGAGGATCATATGTAGTTGAGGATCATGCTTAGTTGAGGATCATATTTAGTTGAGGATCATACCTAGTTGAGGATCTTATTTAGTTAAGGATCATATGTAGTTGAGGATCATATTGGTTGAGGATCATCGTTAGTTGCGGATCATATTTAGTTGAGGATCATGTTTAGTTGAGGATCATACCTAGTTGAGGATCATATATTCTTGGGGATTATGCTTAGTTGAGGATCATGCTTAGTTGAGGATCATATTTAGTTGAGGATCATATTTAGTTGAGGATCATATGTAGTTGAGGATCATATTTAGTTGAGGATCATATTAGTTGATCATACTTTGTTGAGGATCATACCTAGTTGATCATACTTAATTGAGGATCATATTTAGTTGAGGATCATGCTTAGTTGAGGTCTTCAACTACTTCTTGATGGCCCCCTCTGGAGACTGGGATAAAAAGATAGTAAGTCGACATCTTGGAGCTCCCGGGCAAGTCGTAGAAGGCGACTACAGAAAGTTGAGCCGTTCTTAACTTGGCTCGATTCACTGGACTGGAATAGTCATTGTTGCTATACACGATCATTAAACCTCAACAAGAGAGTCCTTGATGCGTAGTCACTGTGTCCGACGTACCCCCTTCAGGCCGAGGAACATAGTATCAGCTTTGCAGCCCGGAGCCCCCGGGTGAGTCGTGAAAGCCAACTAAAGAAGGGGGAGCGGTTCTCTGCCGGCTCTCTTGCACGGAACCGGACTGTATGTAGTCTTGTGCTGCAAATAGTGTTTGCTCTTTTGTTTTTAAGCAAAAGAACATAAACAGTGTCCGATTTCCAGGCGTTCCATCCAGCACTCTCCCCTCTGCTGGCTCACCTGGCAGAGTCACCTCGACGTCGCGGCCTTCCTCGTCAACGCTGGGTGGGACCTGCGTGCCGAGCCGTGGATCATCCTGCCGGGGCGCACGCCCCCCATGGAGCAGTTCCTCGCCAAGCTGCGCGAGCTCCTGCGCCAACCCACCTCCCTCCAGGCACGTCGCTGACCTTGTGACTCTTTTTGGCGCTTTTATCACTGTTAGCTGTTGATAATGGTTGAATAATATACAGGCAAACTTCTAGCGCGCTATTTCGCTGTATCAACCGCTTGTGGTGCGCTCTGATAGTTAAATTCGCATTACCGTACCATAGAACAAGTCGCTATCCAAAAGTTCAGCTGCAAATATCCAGTTCACTCCATTCTATGAATCGGATATGAATCGGAGAAAAGTAGTTTTCAGCTTAATTTTGAATGAATCCAATGTCGGGGCTTGCTTGAGTTCTTGACGCCCAGTGGAAGGTGGAAGGCAAGCCATTCTTAACATGTCGGCCTGCACTACTTGCTATCGTTCACTCTAAGTAAAATCTGTGCGCAGTCGCTCACCTTAGTGCATTGGTTGTCGGTGCTGGCGTTGATCGAGGTAGAGAGGGAGAGGTATTACGATTGAGGGGGGAGTGTAAATAAAACGAGCTCACGATGGCGGAGTGAGGATAATCGGGATATTGACCGCCCAGGCATCGCTGGCTCTATCAGAGTGATTGAGTGAGGTTTTCGCAGCTTTGAAAATGAAAGTCGAATATCTGGCACTGTGTTTTATAACTGGTACCAGCAGAATTTTTGATAGTTATGAAAAACAAATTCTACATTATTTATATGAACATTTGTTTAAAATGTGAACTTGATCCGTGAAAATTAGACTATTTCGTGTGACACTTTAGAAAATATGCTCAGAATTTGAATCAATTTTTTAAGAGCTCCTAATTTTGTACTTTTAAATATAAATTTGGTAGTGCTAGTACTTATGCTAGCAGCATGTAAATATTTCATAAATATTGTATCTGGTAACCCTGCAGGCACTGTGTCGCCTCGTCATCCGTTCGACCCTGAGCGAGGCGGGGGGTGACGTCGACATCGTGCCCCTCATCGACGAGCTCAGCGCACCTCGCTACGTCAAACAGTTTCTCACCCTCGAACTGGAGGGGGACGAACTGTGAATGATTCGCGTCAGCGGCGGAGCCGGCAGGGGGGTGCAAGGGGCCATATTGGACGTCCCTCTTGTCTCAGTGAAACAAAGGAGGTTGCGATTGTACGAATGCGCTGTTAAATTCGGCTGGAAAACTAGTAAATTTAAGAGCATATGGATTCCTAAAACTGCATGCACTTTTATTTAGCAGCATTTAAGACGCTATATAGCGTACTAACTGGCTGTAAAGCGTTAGAAAGCATTCGATGCATCATAGATCAACAGCTTTTGAAGTTTTAATGCATCAATGGAAGTTGCCAATTAGGCCGTGTGTGGATAAGCTGACCGATACATATAGGCCTACTATAGGACCCTGTGGAAAATAATATATCCCTTCTGCCCTCATGTCGTGCCGGTGTCGCTCCTTCGAGTCCGCTGCGGCATGAAATTTGTGTTGATTGGAAGATATAATGAAGCAAGCGTATGTCGAACAACGCGTGTAGTGTTAGAGAAGGTGTTGCGTGTTTATATTGATGAGCGTGTTTTGTTGCGTTGCGTCTCGATTAATGCTAGTGACGAACTATTTCGATTAAGTGCCGAGTATTTGAATCTCGAAAGTGGCTAGGGCGATCAAGTTTTATGTTAGCGTATGGGAACAAGTTTTTATTGACATCGGACAAGTTTTGTGCCTTTATATGGATGAACTTGTATTTTAGGGATTTTTGTTTGGATTTTTTTCAGTTGGATATAATTTGTGTGATTACGATAGAGAATTTTTTTGCAAACATCTAGTTTGTAAGTGCTGTAAGTGGGAACAGCATTTGAAGTCTAAACAATATCAGAATCGCTATGCGCGAAATATCAAGTTAGGAAAGGTTTTTTTCAACATCACGGATATGTTGTTACGTGTCAAAGTTAAATAATTTGCACTTTGGTCAGAATATTTTCTGTGGCATCACTTAGCTTTAGCATTTCTATACACATGCTAATTGAAGGGCTATGTGCATGTACCATGAAAGTCGGAGTATTATGGATTGTGCACAAAAACTGTATAAACTACTTTAGATTGATTACGGTACTCAATAATATTTAAGATATAGGTGACAATCGGATAAGCAGTATTATACTTTTTCGCTATAAACATGCTTGGATAAAATCTTTAAATTAGTTTCACTTGATTTCTGTTTTTGAGATTTATTTGGTACATGCACGAAGCCCTTCAATTTTTTTTGTATTATTTTAATGTTTTAGCTGTGTCATGAATTTGTGCATTCATCTGAGATTTATATGAAAGGATTTATTGCGTAAGTTGTGAAATAATTTGACTAAATGTTTTTCTGTGATTGTGTTGTGCCTAATTTTGAGTAATATTTAAGAATACTTCAATGCGATGTATTGTTTATGTTCTAAAAAAATATAAGGATATGACTTTTTTTTAAAAGCTATCAAACAACTAGAAAGTATTTTTTTGAAGATTTGCATTATCATCGTCGGAATCTAAACATTGATACGTTGCTATTTTTTGATCAGAATGATCCTACTTAAAAGAAGATTATAAATTCAGAATTTCGTTTCCAAATGAACATCGATAAGTTATTTATTTGTTATGATGTGATGCTGGTCTTTTGATTATTTTAATTTGAGTGCATTTCTTAGACTTAATTTGGGTAACTTTGCCTATGTTGTTTAACTTGTTTTATCGATCGCTGTCTTCCAATAAGCTAAGCAGCCGAAGAGGATTATTTTGAAACAGCAGTCGGACAAAAATTAGTGGGACGAGCATGCAAAGGTTGAATTTTGTGGCATGGTGGCGAATTAGGGTTAAATATATTGTGAAAAATTAAACACTGATGAACGCCAGTTGCGGTTAGACAATTACGTGTCTAATCAATAAGGCTTAATAAGATTGACGTAATAGATTGTCTTGGACTTTACAAGTTATGAATGATGTACTTTGGTGACAAATTGCAATTGTTCATTTTTTCAAAAGTACTAATGAATGCCGAAACAATTGATGCTTATCAATAAGTTGGTAATAAATCTGAAAGAAGATTTGCAGCGTATGGTATTTAACAGTTACGGCTGGTTTATTGAGCAATGTTTGCTTTGTGTGAAAGATATGCTTGAGTTGCTGAAGCAATTCGCATTCCTTCCCTACGCAGTTTGGTGGTTCCATGGAGCTCACCGGCTTTTTAACCAGCGTTGCTGCTTGCGGATAAAAATCAGAGTAAATATTGGGAGAAATTTAACCGCAAAACTATTTTCGGTGGATAGTGTACGTTTCGTGTAAAGTCTGCGATGCACAGAATATTTGTTTTCAATCATTTTGGCTCTTTAGGCCCGTGTTTCAAAATAATTTGTGACATTATTTTGGTTGAGCGACATATCCCTGGCAGACTGAGGAACAAAGAATTGATTTGCAGCCCGTGGCTCCTCTAGCCTGTCGTAATAGGGGACTAACAGGGGAGCAGTTCTTTGCCTGGCCCCGAGGCACTGAGCGGACTGTAGTAGTCTTTGCACACACGGTCCTTAAACTACAGAAATTGACTGTAAAACATGAAATTTGACCTGCATGTAATTTTTGTAGTTTGCCTATAAGAAATTTTGCTGTGCTTTTTGTCGCGTTTTTAAGTGTGCCGATTATATAAAGCTTCCGTAGCTTTATTTTGACGCATGTAATTTTCGCGAGTATTACTGATTCGCGAAATTCGCTAAAATTCGCATGCGAAAATGTCTTTTTACAGTATTTTTGTTGTCCATACAGGAAGGCCGTAACAGCGATCAGTCGCCCATACTAATGCTCTTCTTACGAGATGGGACATCAATCATATAAAAGGTGGCGCTTACTGTGCATTACCCCAGCAAGTCGGGGAACAAAGAATAGACTTGCTGCCCAGAGCTCTCCGGGCGAGTAGTAGAAGGCGACTAAAGAGGGGGAAGTGGTTCTGTGGTGGCCTCCTACACAGAACCGGACCGTAATAGTCGTTACTACACATGGTCCTTAGAATTCAACCCAACCAGGCTTACTATCCTGCATTCCATACTATGCAGGATATGGCAACATTGATCTTAGACTTAGGCCTCCTTTCAACGATGCATATTTTGCATGCAACCGTATGAAGGCAGACGGACGACAGTTGTCATGACAACGATTTCCATAACTGGGTTGGTTTCATGCACGGCTTGCATGAAACCCAGTTAAGGACATATTATATTGCAATTTTCCTAACATGGTTGGATGCAAAATTTAATGCAGAATATGCATCGTGGAAAGGAGGCCTTACAGTATCCTTGATTGTATAGCCCAGCTCTAATATCGCCAGAAATTTACAATGTTTTCTGTTGCAAATTGTTCAAGAATTTCAAGTCCATTCCAGTGTGATTAAGGTGTGTGCATTGTGTTGCTATTTCACGTGTTTATTTATAAATTTATTATTCAATTATTTCGTAGTCTTGATCCAATTTTAATTCGTTATTCATGTCGGATAATTTAAATAGATTAACAAATTTAACAATATTATGTATTTTATGCTTTATTATGTATTTATCAACATTGGTACAAGCAATAAGAATCAGATCATTCTTCACATATCATATAACGCCAAAAATGATATTTCTTACTCCACCGGTTGTAACGCACTATAATGCCCGGCAAGACCACCGTCAAAATGTTATATAACCATTTACTTAAGTACCCACCACCTGAGCCCAAAATTAAAGAATAATATCTTGGGACAGAGTCAGGGAAAGAAAACTTCTCAATAAAACGTTTTTCATCGTAGTGACCATTCTTGATCATAAGAGTAAAATTGTCAAACAATGACTTTTTGAGAGCAAATTTTATATAATATTTCTTATCCCAATGTTATATAATATTTCTTATCCCCTACCCGCCCAACCCTTTTAACCGGTTATAGCAAAATTCTAACCACCTACCCACCCTCGAGCGTTATTTAACATGTAAATGGCCCTGTCGTACATTTTACTCATTTTCAGTAATTAGTTTAAAAACATTTTATTTAAGAATTATGTAATCACAACCGCTTTGTCTTCAACAAGAAAAAATTTCACATTTGCAGGATTGTTTTTAGTCGTTATGGTTTCTAGAAGTGGCTGAAACAGCAAGCAAGAAATTGTTTTTGTTAAATTGAAAATCGCCAAAGCCCTTTAAAACTTAATTAACGTTGACAAAACCCTTCAAAATTAATTAAATTGGATGCGTCCGGAGATTCAATCCGGAGATTAAATATTATTCAAATGGATATAATTTCATTCATTGAAATCATATCCCTGTATTAACAGTTCAGCAATTTCGCTATGTTATAAGCTTACAGCAATTGCGATTCAGGAAAACGGGAATCAGTTGAATGATCATTATAACTCAACCAGTTGCCAATCGATTAACACGAAACTTGAAACACTAATATCAGAGAGATTTGCAAGTATAATGAATTTCGCCGCATTAGTCGTTTTATTAGTAACGATTTGTGAATATACACGGTGGTTCAGGAAAACGGGAACCAGTTGAATGATCATTATTACTCAACCAGTTGCCAATCG
Source organism: Chamaedrilus cognettii (assembly GCA_034695025.1). Taxonomy (NCBI): domain Eukaryota; kingdom Metazoa; phylum Annelida; class Clitellata; order Enchytraeida; family Enchytraeidae; genus Chamaedrilus; species Chamaedrilus cognettii. The sequence continues at coordinate 15,171 of JAQIWG010003345.1, forward strand.
ATTTACATGAAACTTTAAATGTTGTAGTCCTATGGTATTGTACCCTGCTCGTAAAATATTTATCTTGATTTCCTTAGTCCGTTTTTAATCATAAACTTCACCTATTGTGAATTTCCATAGATAGTTGAACTGCTACAAAAACAGCCCGGACTTGAATCCGGTGGATTATAAAATATGGAGTGTGATGCAGGAGAGTTTACTGAACAAAGGTCCACGACATTGAAGATCTGCAACAGCGCATCGTGGATGAGCCGGAAAAGCTGGACCAGTGCGTCATTGACGCGTCAGTCAAACAATGGCGTGGCCGTCTTCGTGCGTGTGTAGCAGATAATGGTGGACAGTTCGAACACAAGCTATGAATTCATTATAATTGCAAATCTCTCTGGCGTTAGTGTTTCAAGTTTCATGTAAATCGATTGGCAATTGGTTGAGTTATAATTATCATTCTACTGGTTCCTGTTTTACTGAATGACCGTGTAGTAGGATTTTGAACAAAAATTTGAATATGGCCTAACACAGCATAGAATTGAGTAAATCAAGTTGAATGAACTATTTGCTACCAATTCAGGATTGAGTTAGCATAAATAAAATTTTCACATTTAAATATTGTTCAATAGACGTTCAAATATTTTTTAAAGATCAATATTTAGGATGTTCAATATTAAAATTGTGAAATTCTTTGTTAGCTAATCGATGACAACGCAAAGCAATTATTATGCAAAAGTTGTACAAAAACCTAAATACAATAACAAATAATGCATACAATAACGTCAATAAACAAAATTAAAAAAATTCATGAATTTTGATGTTTAAAATCATCAAAATTTGTTTATATATACCAATCGGTTGACATACACACGATGCACTCGGTTGCAACACTTCGACCTGCCCCAGGGTGGCAGCAGGGGCAGAACTGCCGGGCACAGTTTAATGTCATGTCCAGGATAACTCCACTCTTTCACACAGACAATGAAATATAAAATACACTGTACGTAATTACCTGACAAATTTTCAGTGACAATGGCTATTGCAATAGCAAAGTGCAGTCACAACTAATAAAAATAATAATCATGAGTTTAGCGTCCGTTTTGGCGTCCAGGGACGTCACTGGGAAGTAAGACAAAATATGCAAGCTGTTGCGCATGAGTAGTGACTGACAGAGAAACTGATGCCAAGAACACCAAAGTACAATGCAACAAGGCATAAATGACTTTCAAATCATGAGTGACACATTCTTGACGCATACGAATATCCAATGAAATATTATAATATCCAATGGGCGCCGGGACTCTGGAGTCTAGACAAAATCTTCCAGCGTAAGAACTTTACATAAGCTAGAGGCAAAGAAGTATTATTTTATGATTACCTAAAATGGCCGTATCGAGCGAGGGAAAAAAATCCAGTTTCAGTATTAGAATAACCTATACCTCAGAGTAAAACATACCGGTATGTATACTACAACTGCGAGGCACTTAGCATTGCAATTTTCCTGTCACAAATACTCATACAGATAAACATTACCGCCGACAAACCCTATTCTAATTACATGTATAATCATCGCTAACCATCAAAGCGTTACCAAACTCATATCACATGTTAAAATTATCTCAAACATAGATGTGAAAAAGATCTACGACTTAGACGCAGAACACATCCGTGACTGTGTGGTCCGATTTGAACCCTAGTTGAGCAATAGCACAACAACAATCACCGGTCAGTCGAGAACATTATATGGCCACCCAGATAAAAATTGAGAAATAATTTGGTGAGAGATAGACCTAGACAATTTAAATGAACCATTACTTGCTAGCGTAATTGCACGACACAAAATTGGAATGTACTGTTCAAATGCCCGAAATTCTAAACTAGTCTAATGGCCCACAATCGTAGTAATTGACAATAAAAGCATTAGGATAACATAATCTATAATACCGACGTAATACACGTACCACAATTACTAGGGTTATGCTCTGGTCATAGTTCAAGCAGCGAAACGTTGCATATTATTCATCTAAACATTTATGTAGATCTTTTAACACCATTTTTTAATCCAAACAACAAAATAATATTGTTAGAGTCTGTACAATACAATAGTACAATACAATAGTACAATACAGAACTTTGTACCCTTAAGCATCTCATACAACTTACAAATTTGCAAAATCAATTTACTACCAAAAATTACTGGATGATTATTATGTCATTTGCAGGACTGAGGCTAGCGATAAGCTGCCATATCATAATGTAAAAGACATTGCTCATAATACTCTGTTGCAAATCGATTCTTGAAGGCGACGAAAAAGACACATTACCTAACAATTTTTTTTATGGTACACTGTGAAATGGTCAGAGTTTGAAAATAAAATAATTCTTCAGTAAAAAATTATAAATTTAATTTTGAACACCTTAAATAGATAGATGATAAATGTTATTCAATTCTAAATATTTTTAATCCAAAGTGCTCTTTCCATTTCAATCTATAAAAAAAAAATCCATCTATCAAATAGTATCCTTCATTCTCAATTGCTTTACCTTCAAACGTGCTCATATTATATTGTCACAAACTTGATATCACAATGTCTCTGTCATAGATAGGATAATTTCAATTGTATCATAAATCTTAAATTGTATCATAAATCTTAAATTGTATCGTAAATCTTAAATTGTATCATAAATCTTAGATTGTATGATAAATCTTAAATTGTATCGTAAATCTTACATTGTATCATAACTCTTAAATTGTATCATCAATCTTAAATTGTATCATAAATCTTAAATTGTATCATAAATCTTAAATTGTATCGTAAATCTTAAATTGTATCATAACTCTTAAATTGTATCATAAATCTTAAATTGTATCATAAATCTTAAATTGTATCGTAAATCTTAAATTGTATCATAAATCTTAG
>JAQIWG010003346.1:0-18077 GCA_034695025.1 Chamaedrilus cognettii
TTCATTGCGCTAGCACTTATTGAAAAAATAACCGACACTTTGACTTTCAACCGGACGAATATTCGTCCAACTTTACAGACGTGAAAAAGTTTTAACCGAATAATCGTGTTTACACAAAAATTGCAAAAGGTAAACAAAGTAAAATTGGCCTACCCACTAGAAAGCTAGAATAAAAGAAAAGAAAGGCTTACTACAGTAACTGTAACAGTGGACCTAACTTGTTTAAGGTCAGGGAGCAGGGATAGGTCAGTGAGTCTAACTAACGCTAGACAATTTAGTTAAAATTATTTAAAAATTTATGAAATGAGGGTAGTATACGATAGTGTTAAAAATTTAATCAACGGCTATTAACGGAGTCTTATCCGAATGCTTATTATAATAGACATTCGGATAAGACTCAGTTTCATAATTAAGCATTATAAAGCATATGGTTTTATGCTTAAATTATAAAGCATATAATATGCATTATATGCTTTATAAGGCTTAATTATGCTTAAATTGGAACTCCCTTCCCCAAACCACTTTGGAACAGTCATCTCTGAATTCATTCAAGATGGTTTTGCCCTCAAGGAAAAAAATATAATAATAAAAATAAATTGTGGTGGGGTTATTTTGATCATGCGCACTACAAATAATCATCCGTTAGGGTGGGGTGCAGTAGTGAAGTTGAAGTTAAAGTTCAATTATAATTATGCTTTGGCTGCACAGAATCCGGCCGATTGTCTGAACTCAACTGGTGGTAGTGATAGTGGTTATGTATCGCTCGATATACAAGTTCAGCGCGGGGGGCGGGGACGGGGCTCTGAGCTTCAGGGCTGGGGAGGGGTTCGTTGTGCTCGACACGGTCAAGGATCCTCTGTGGTGGCTTGTCGTCGACAGCCGGGGGGAAGTGGGCTACGTGCCGGCCAACTACCTCGGCATCGACGAAGTGAGTTTACGGATCCGCAATCCTGAAGCAAATCTTGCATTTGAAGTCTGCCATTCTTTTGCGTGTGTACTGTGATTGTTGCCTTTGTAAAACATTCATGATTTTTCAATGCATAGATATTTTGGCTTTAAATTTTTGGATCTTGTATCAAATTATCTGCTCTCAAATTCCTGTGAATATAAAATGAAATACTCATTTATGTTTGAGATAGTACGATTTCAGTAGTGAATTGTTTTTATATCGCATTCAGTATCATGCGACGTAGTAAGGAATGCCTAATCCTAATATGACAAGTGTGTTTTAGCCTTCCTTGTGGACAGAAAGGTACTAATTGTCACCAGTTATTGAGTTTTAGCACTCCTAGCAAATTGGGGAACACAATTGTTTGCAGCCCAGAGTTGCTAAAATGGGGAAAGCGTTTCTTGCTTGGCCCTGAGGCACTAAACTGGATTGGAATACTCATTGCTAGTACACCTGGGGCTTCATTCACGAAGCGATCTTATAACAATCTTAGTCTTAAGATTGTCTTAAGAGAATCTTAGGAATAACTTATCTTTTTTATTGGTAACTCCACACCGTCGCGCGCGAACTGAATGATGACCTCACGGCTGTCAGCGAATGGATTTAATGTGTTTTAAATTTGAGTTATGGTAAAATTTGAGATAGTCGTACGAAATGTACGTGAATGAGGCCCCTGGTGTTAAGCTACCAATTACCGTCATTCAGTTTTGGCCGATCTACGAGGGAAGGCCTCTGGCCAAGTGCTTGGATTCCCTGCTGCTGCTGTGACAGAGAGGACTGGAGGAGGAAGCGGCCAGACTGGTGGAGCTAGGAATCACGCAGATCATGGAAGAGGCTAATTCTGAGCCAGACGGAAAACTGAGCAAGCAGCAGAGCGACAACCTCAAGTGAGTCCCTTATCACTGGCGCACTCTTGTTTCCTCTTCTTGATCTATTAATAGGAAATAAATTTAAAATAAAAATGGTATGGTAATAATATTTACGTTTAAAACTTCAAGTTGTTATTAAAGACGATTACTGAAGTCCGGCCTGTAGCCATGTATGTTACAAGCATGTTATATGCATGTTACAAGCACTCAGCATCTTGATTCTCTGTAGAATTCTTGTGTAGCAGTGTTCAATGATTTATTGATTACCAGTAACTGTCGTAATCATCTCTATCATCTGTACAATGTGAATGGTTCTCAGTTCATGTACCGCATGTGTTCTGTTTATGTCGTTCATATACATATGTGTTCTGTGTCACTCTGATGAGCAGAAGGCTGAGAGACCACAGGAAAGCCTTGTTGATCCAAGCCAACTCTGTCAAACTACCAACCGTTCCTGCTCTCAATGCTGACAGGGGTTCAGGTATTCTCGCTTGAATTGTTCCTCTTTCATCCTCATACTGAATCATACTCTAATAGGCCTATCTTGAATCACATGAATCGAATTGATACATCAATTTCTTGCTTATTCCATACCCCCCAGTGAATATTAAATTAAATTAATTATTTCTATTATTGAGTGTTAATTATTTCGATGAGATATATTAGAAGTTTTTAGTCAGAATAGTTTGCAAAGATATAAGATGTCATGTTTTGATGAGTGGATTGTCATGTATAGTACATAAAGCTTTCCTATGATGTTCATCCAGGTTCTTACCTTCTGTCCAAGTCTTCCAGCAAAAGAACTGCGCCCCAGCCACCATCTCCCCCACCTTCCTCCTCCTCCCCACTTCCCCTCTCCCCCTCCCCTCCCGTTGCCCCTTCACACTCATTGCCCCCCACCAACCACGTAGCTGTCCCGACCTCAATGCCATACTCTTCCCCGGATCTCTGCCAAGCCCTCGCGTCATTGGCCGCGCCGGAGGGTTTGCAACCCCAGGTCGGGTTGGGTCATGACCTCGTGGAGGAGGTGCGTAGGAATACGCGCCTGAGTCACGCGCTGTCCAAGGTTGCCGTGGCGACCGTGCTTGCGGTGCTGGGGAACAGGATGGAGGGGCTCGCCGCCGTCGTCGAACCGATTCTCTGTGAGATACGAAACAACGATGGGGGGGTGAGGAAATATTACTAATAATAATTATGATACACTGTAGCTTAATTTGCTATAGCGCCATGACAAGTCGGGAGCAATTCTAGGCGCTTTGCAATTTGAGCAATTCAAGCTAACAAGTGATAGTGAATGAGAGAGAAATTGTTTCCTATCAGTTTCGCAGAGAAATCAAGATGTTTGTGAGTGGATGCAATTTGACTATCAAATATTTTTATATACTAATTGACTTGATACATTTTAAAAGCCGTTTGACCACAGGAGGCAGGGTCGGTAAGTTGAATGAATTTAATTTTAGAAACTGCTCTGTGGCACCAGGACGCAGGTGCAGGGGCTACTTTCTGTGGCGGAAGGATACAAGTGTTGAAACTACTTTGCGTGGTGCCAGAGCACAGCTGGAGTTACTACTTTGAGTAGCGGCAGGGCATAAGTGTCAAAACTACTTTCTGTGGCGATAGGGCACAGCTGCAGTCTCTGCAGCTGTGTCCTGGTGGCAGGGTAAAAGTGTAGAAACTACTTTGTGTGGCGCCAGTGCAAGGCTGCAGGAGCTACTTTTTGTGGCAGCACGGCAAGGCACGAGTTCAGGAACTACCTTTTGTGGCATCAGGGCACGAGTGCGGAGGAGACGAGCGACGGTCGTGCGCTGACGCGGATATTTGCTGAGCTGGCGGCGGTGAAGGACGACAGTCAGCAGCGCAGCTGGATACTGCACGAAGACGAGCAGAACATCTGCGCCAACCTCACCCAGCTCTCCTCCATCCTCGTATGCGCCCGAGAGAGGGGCTTGGGGGATCAAACCCTCCCAAGTTTTTCAAATATCTAGTTACACTCGCCCAATATTTCAGATTGTATGGGACAGATTCCATTTACAGGCCCTCAATTTGGTCTTAGTTATTTTTGACTCTTACAACTTTAATTTTTCTGAGCTTCTCGATGTTGAGAATAGATCAAAGCTTATGCTAATGTGAATGCCCCTCACACACTTTTGGTCCCCCTCCATCATAAGCTGAGTCTTTCTTGAGTCTTGGGCTGAGCCTTCTCCATTCTGGGTTCTTTCTCTTGATGGAACTATGTCGCTGACACTGCTGTCGCATCCACGTTCTGCTTTCCTCTTTGTCGGGATTTAAGGCAACTTACGATTGTATATAGGTAGGGAATAGGGCATAGGGCAGAACATGACAGGTAGGGAGAGGGCCATGCAGCAGAACATACAACAGGTCGCAGCAAATATGCGTAGGTCTCTAGTAATATTTCAAATTGTAAACTGTGCATGTACATTTGTTGCATTTTATTGAGCTTTATATTGAAAATTTCTTTGCCTGAATTGTATGACAATTTTAAAGGTATCAGAGTAGAATCATATTGACAATGATTGGTTATATGTTTCTTCGGTTATGGTTATACGGTTATGGTACTTTGGTTATGGTTATACGGTTAGGGTTACGACCAGTGTTGTGACCGGTGGTTGTGCAGAGTGGTGCCAACCCAGAGACGTGTCGGCGCATGCTGGCACTCGATGAGTTCAGTGCGCTCCACAATCTCACCCTCTACTACCAAATGGTGGCGCCATCCACAGTCATACACTCTCTGCAATTTGACTTTGCTATTTTGGTCTCAATATGTTTGTTTTGTTTCCTGAGCATTTTCATTTCTTGTGCAGCTTGCATTACTGGCCTGTTGTAAGTACAGTATCGTAGATATTGGATTGGTTGTTTGTTGTTTAATGGCATGGCAGCGCACTAGGGCCATTTTTGGGCCGAACAAGACAAAAAATATAGACAAATTTCTCATATGTGCACATTGATTCTATCTGTTAGACTAGTTAGGTTGTAGAGCGCAAGAGGCTGTGAATGCATGTAGACTAATTCTCACATGTCAGGACCTGAAGAGTTCTCCGATGACGTCCTCGAACGCCAAAATGAACTTTAAATGCAGTTGTATACCAGGAGACGCGGCGGGCGATACGCATGCTGCTGCTGGAGGTGCTGGGTGGCGCGTGCGCACTGGACGTGCGCATCATCCACGCGCTCATGTGCACTGTGCTGCCTCTCGAGCTGGCCAGGGACATACAGCAGGACACGACAGGTAGATAGAGGGCCATACAGCAGGACACGACAGATAGGGAATAGGGCATAGGGCAGAACATGACAGATAAGGAGAGGGCCATGCAGCAGAACATAGAACAACAGGTCGTGGCAAATATGCGTAGGTCTCTAGTAATATTTCAAATTGTAAACTATGCATGTACATTTGCTGCATTTTATTGAGCTTTATATTGAAAATTTTGTCGTTGCCTGAATTGTATGACAATTTGATGGTATCAGAGTAGAATCATATTGACAATGGTTGGTTATGGTTGTTGTTGTTGGTGTAGGTGCAGATGTCCAGAAGCTGGCCTACTCGGCAACAGTGCTCTCCATGCTCTTCTCCACTGGAGATTCCATACCGCCGCAGTACTACAGTATGCTTCGCTCTCCCTTTAATTAATGGCGTGAAGGTCACATGTCTCAGTGACAATGTCATTTGATGATCATCATGACTGTATAGTATTTAGTTACCGTCACTCTATGTGCTCTCTGCTATGATAGTTGCTAACCTGCTCTGAGATTATTACTTTAGTGTCTATCTCTAAACTTTATTTTTATTTTATCTATTTTTTTCATTCCTTTTTGTTTCAATCAGAGAATCCAAATCTTGATTCGCTTTTCAGCGCATCTCAACGTCGCGTTTGTTGACTTCCTGTTGGACGGCATTGAGTCGAGGGTGCCAGGGGACACAGGGGACTTGGTCCCCGATGTTTTCGTCAAGCTGCTGCTCGCATATAATCTTCACTTTGAGCTCCCCGACGAGAACATTGCAATGAGGGCGCTTGCACACAGGGGCACCGCCAAGTGTCTGACGGAGAAACTGCTGCTGCTAGTCAACAGGGAGGGTGCGTCGACTGATGTAGCTGGGGACATCAAGGGACGTATTATGTTCATATGTTTGGTGATTGCAATTTTATGTGGAATTTATTTACAAATAACTTAAGCATTTTAGCTGAATAAGTACGCGAAGATTTAAATATGATGTCTTCATTTACTTGTTGCCAGTAGTACCCAGTTAGCCAAAATGATCTGTTGTTTGCTACTGTTAGGCCGATCTCAGCAATCCTAACTTTTTGGTCAAACAATTTTAAGATAAGGGGCTTCAAATAAATTTGGGTCAGATCCAAGTATATAAGCTAAAATATTGTAGTCAGTAAACGAAGTTTGTATAGCAAAAACTCTAATACAGGTTAACAATCATTTTAAAGTACCGTATAGGGGCGTCCAACCGCCCAGACCCCTGTGGATGGACTCCTTTGGTGCTGCTGCTGTGCAGTGGACCCTGTGAGACAGTTTGACCACCAGCCCCCCCCTCCCAACTCACTGCTCAAGTTCTTCATTGACGTCTACTCGCAGCTCGCCACGGCCAGCCTGCTCTACTCCAACGATGCCAAGGTGCTCATCGACATCGTCGTGCGCCAGCTCACCGACCTCTCCCCGGGGGAAAAGGTCAGCGGCGAAGACGACGATTGGTGCCTAACTCTGACAATTTATTTGATTTGATCCTGTCTGACTTTATATTGGTTTTGTATAAATGATTATTTAAATGTAAGGCATTTGTTGACCTAATTGAGTGTGTGAGACTGGGTGGTAGTCATTTGCTTGAGATTTTTTTTTCTTGTTGGTTAGATGTGCGGTAGATGCTTATAATTCTGTAAATTATCCAAATACATTTTATAATTATAGGCTACGATTGCTCAGCAATTGGTTGACTATTACGATTCATTAAGAAACAATGTAGACGATTCGCTAACTTTCTCTGGATGATTCGTTAATTTTTTGAGACGATTATATAATGCTGCCTTCAAGTTGATGCTGCCTTCAACTTGATGCTGCCTTCAACTATATATCCTGCCTTCAACTTGATGCTGCCTTCAGCTTGATCAAGAAATTAATGTAGGCCTAATTCGCTTCCTGAAAGAATATTTTATCATTCGTCTGTTCGCTCTTTCACACGTCACTGTTCGTCCTTATCAATTCTGAGACGATTGATTCACTTGGACGATTCTTGAAAGAAAGAGTTAACCAATCGTCTTTTCACAAATCGTCCACGTTAATCAATCGTCTCAGAATTGAAAAAGGACGATTGGTGAACAGAGACGAATGGTAGGATATTTTTACAAGGAGCTATAATACCCATTAGAATGTCATATGTCAATAATTGATATTGGCTTGACAGTGTGTTTGTGTGATGGTCAGTTATGTGGAGTTACTGATTTCTGTTGGTCGGATGATGTGTGTGCCGTAGATGCGCACCGAGTACCTCTCCCTCATACACCTCATCCTGCAAAACTCTGACTACTTTGAGCACTCTCACCTGCTCCCTGAGCTCCAGCGCTGCTTCACACGCATCGCACGCGAGGGGGCGGAGGAGGGGGGGCCCGGGGGGGCGGGGGCCAGCCGGCAGGATAGGGACATTGTCCGACAGATCTTCAGGGAGTTCCCCCAGCAGTTTCAGGACCCGTTAGAATCTTAAGAGTTGTTTTTAGGAGATTGTATGAGATCTGTGAAGAATATGTTCACTGTTTACTCGTTATTGAAATAATTGTTTCGATGGTTTGATGTTTGTTTATGATGTTCAATGTGGGAATATTGGAAATTTTATGACTAAATTTATTAATTGGCTACTTTATTGCTTAATTTGAGGAAATGAAGTGACGAAATAAGATCTCGGCCATTTCGTGTTAATGACATATCAACAAGTTGGGAAGTTGTAAGATTTTCAATTCAATTATTTAACGATTTCTCTTAATAAAGCACCTTATGTACTTATTCACAGTTTATCTGAAGTTTATACACACATACACAGAGAGTTTATTAGACTAGAGGTTAGACTATAGAGTTTATTAGTTTAGAGACAAGAGTTCATACTGATAATACACAGAGTATCATCCATTTTTCCGCATCTCCCGATGCTTCTGCTGACTTTGTTACATGTCTGTGCGATTGGCTCATGATTCAAGAAATTGTAGTTTTAAGCTGAAAATACTTCTGCGTGTCGCTAGGTTTCGGCTTTAATTGCTGGCCAAAATCTTTTTCACTTTAGCAATGACATTTAGCCAATCATTGTGCACTCTCAACTTCATCATTATTATAGTGATTGAAAATAAGACTGAAAATTAATTGTTGTGAGTGACATGCTGATCTATGTGCCAGGAATGGTTAGTGAAGCTCAATGGCTGCTTTTTAGAGTTGTTTTACTATGGCATCCAGGGTTGTGCCAAACTGTGCCATGTTCAACACAACAGAACGCTTGACTATATACTCTTTCTGGTCGAAAATTTGACGATTTTGTTTTCATTTATTTTCAATGTTGTCTGACGCTAAAATATGACGGATATAATTTATGAAATATCCCTGACATTGAGATAAAACCTGGTATATGCGCTAAAACCAAGAGTACTGAATCCGTTTACTATTTTGGCAAAAAGTAAGCCCAAAAACTGAACATGGTGATACAATACCAGACCCTAATTCTTAGGGTCACCCTAATTCTTAGTAGCGGATTTACACTTAGTGAACCCTCGCTTGAATTTTAAATATTCACCGGACATTAGTCTCAGTGCAGAGATGCTACGATTAAGCACATTGACTGTCGTCAAGCATTCTGTTCTGAACTGTTCTGTTCTGTTCTGAACTGTGCTGTTCTGAACTGTTCTGTTCTGAACTGATCTGTTCTGTTTTGAACAGATCTGTTCTGAACTGATCTGTTCTGTACTGATCTGGTCTGTTCTGTACTGAACTGTTCTGTTTTGAACTGTTCTGTTCTGAACTGTTGTGTTTTGAGAGCATCTTCTGTTCTGAGTGCATGCGAGGCAGACTCGTCGAGGCTCGCTGTGTGTCGATTAGGCACGTTGACTGCCGTGGCGTTCTGTCTGTTCTGAACTGCAGCATCGATGAATCGTAGTATCGATGCACATTTCTCTGCATTGTAGTCTGCACTTGAACGAATATCAGTCGTTATAATAATTTGTGACTCGTTGTTGTCAATTGTGAGTCGTTTTAAGACTGAAAGTTACACAATGTTATTGTAGTGCCTCTTGGTCTGTCTTTGGTCTGTCTTGGTCGATCTTTACAATGCTGTTAGTATCGTTATGTGCCTGTGGCAGTAGTGCAGTAGCTGCATACAGGAGCTAGTATTTATCTATAGAACGTAGATGACTTGTGATGCACGATTTTATGCACTACTTTTTGTGTATTATTGTTCTATGCAGAATTTTTGCCATCTAATTCTAGCTGAGCACTGTCTTCTGTAGAATTCAATTTCATCAATTTGTAAAAAAAATATAATTTAATCGTTATTTTCTTCATTGTTCAATGTTTTTAAATTTGTTAAATACTATTCAATTGTATAATAAATTGTGTGAGGTCTTTGCATACGATAAGAAGAAGGTAACGATAAAGGTAATGAAAGCTCTGATATTACTTCTATTATGACCTATGGAGCAGAGGGTTAAATATTTTTTAATAGAGCAGCAGAGAATAGAAGGGGTTGTGAAGTGACTTTTTCGGAGGAGGTTCCCTGAGGGAAGCGTGGACGTGGAAGACAAGAACCCCTACTTGGGGAAATTTCCTGAGTCCTTGAGAAATCGGTAGTCATCTTATGATCTTGGAATCTTGAGAAAGGAATAACAAATTTGACGAAAGCGTGGGAATTTTGTTAATGTAAAATATGCAATATTCTAGGGGCAAAAAAGAATAAATAAAGAGGAAACGTAAAAAAATTGAAAAAATATTGCTGAAACTAGAAATTTGATATGTAGGCGAAAAAACATGTCTTGAGTGTGAGGGCATAGAAAGCTCTGAATGGAATATTGAGCGTTTGGTATGCGGACTTCAGGCAGAAGAATTTCTGTCACCACCAAAGGTCACCCCCTCCCCATCCCCCCCAGTCTCCCCGCCGTCCCACACTGTTTTGAGTTCATTCGGAGTGGAAATTTGATTGATTGGTCGTCAACAAGTTTGACAGTAGCATAACTAATATCTGATGATGACCTTTTGACCCCTGAAACGACGAATAGCATTTTTCGAAAAAGTGAAATTCTATTTTTTTATTAATTTACAATTTTATTTATTTATTTCGATAATTTTAGCAAACAATACTAATAAATTGTCGATCTGCGATTGAGATTAAACAGTCAAGCTCATCAGCCCGCTTCCATGTCCTTCGCTGTCACCCATCCTCCGAGTCCCAAGTCCCCTCTAGGAGATGGGGCAGACAAGGGGCTCACAGTGGCCAGCCCTGCCCCACGGGTCATCCACCTTGTGAGGAAGGCCATGGTCCCCCAGGGCGCCCCGGGTGTAGGGGGTCCAATTAGGATAGCCCCTCGCTGCGTGTCGACCATGTCTCTCACCAACAGTGCGCAGCCTGCTTTTGTACTTGCCGGAACGAGTTTGCTGGGGGGCACAAGTTTTCCTCTTAATCTGGTGAGATATGTATGCGGTACTTTTTCTGAGATCATTAAAAAACTCTCGAATAAGTGAGGACTTTAAGGGCATTCTAGGACAATCGATTCTAAATAATTTGACAATTTTATTATGAAATGGAAATACAGTACGTTATCCTATTATCTCTAACAAATAGTGTTGACAGCATCCTGATTACAAGCCATACATAATAAATGAGGCTAGTATTTAACTTTTAAAATTGATTGGTACAGCACTTAAAATAAATTTAGCGTTTTTAGTCTAATAGTAATTCTGTAGAAATAGTAACACCATTGGAGACGTACAATAGTACGTATTACTAGTCCACCGGAGTACACATCAAGCAGATTTGACAGAACCTTGTCAGTAAACGCATTCTTTGTGTGGTTCTTGAAAACCTACTTATTATGTTCAAAGTCATTAAATGTTACTATTTTTATTCCCCAGATGACGCCTGTGTTCCCGGGAGGGAGCGGGATGTCACAGGGGGGGGGCCAAATATTCATGGCAACGCTGTCGCCGGACGTTTCTCTGCGGCTTGGGGGTGCTGGAGGGCAGACCATTACCCTGATGTCTGCCACTTCACAATCACCGGACATGAGCTACATGGACGTCATTAGCCGACTCAAGGTTAGGCCTGGGCTCATCTCACATCTACAACGTGACAATAGTGCCGTAATTAATATGATTTGTATCACTACAATGGACTAGATTGCTAGATTTTAATGTTGAAGACGTCGACTTTCCTTTGCTGTGATTCAGCATGTGGTATAATACAATGGCGTAGTACAATATAATGTGTTGTGCAATGTGCGTGTGGTGCAGGAGGTGCAGCAGCAGGCCCCGCTACGCCCTCTGGCCAGCCACCGCGTTGAGCCCTGCGACGTCTGTCAGGACCGCGCCTCTGGTCAGCCTCTACTTTGAACTCTCTCTCACCCTAGGATTGTAGATCGCGGAGCTTGGATTTCTATAGAGGTGAATTTATATGAATCTATCAACAATGCAATTCATTTAAGTTTGACAGCATTGAATTTCAATGCTACGATTTATTAAAATGTTCAAAATATTTTGTTAGAATGAATAAAAGATATCTGCATGGGTGAATGCTCTCGATGATTAGTGGTCCGTGATGAGTGTTCATTGATTGGTTGCAGGGCGCCACTATGGCATCCTGAACTGCGAGGGGTGCAAGGGGATCTGTTGCTGTGAGGGGTGCAAGGGGTTCTATCGCTGTGTGCGCAGGGCGCCACTATGGGATCGTGAGCTGCGAGGGGTGCAAGGGATTCTTCAAGCGCAGTATTCGCCGCCAGCTTGAGTATGTGTGTCGGGGCGCGCAGGACTGTCCAATCACGCGCAATCAGCGCAACCGCTGCCAGTACTGCCGCCTGAGCAAGTGCCTCGCTGTCGGCATGAGGGTCGAGGGTGGGTCCTGGGGTGATGCCACCGTTAGGCCTATTTCACTAACAGTTCTTAGTATAATATCAACTTTCTTCTGAAGTCTGATTTGAGATAAATTAAATCCAATCGCCGAATGCCATGACGTCATCGTTTAACCAAGAACTTTAAACAAGACTTTAAATTGGCAACATAAGATTTAAAATTGGCTAAAGTTGTTTTGAGAAAGAGGCCCAAGGTCAACAATGTCAGGGAAGCAGACACTTCTGACCTACTTTTAATCATTACAGAGAACCTGAAAAATTCAGATTCAAGACTTGAACTTCAAAGTGTATGATACAGAATACATTAGAAAGTACGCTTGCGCTCATAAAACTTAAATTGCATATCTGTGAATACGCTGTCCAAAATCCAAATCAGTGTATACAGTGATTTGGATGTTGAGAATATCTTGTGATGCGCGCAAGACAAGTTTGCACCATGATGCACCATTGATGCCATGAGTGTGGTGCGCAGCCGTGCAACAGGAGCGCGGTGCGGAGGTCAGGGAGCGCTCTCCACTGCGTGGGGGGGGTCGCGGGGGTAGGGGCATTGAGGGGGGGGACAGGTTGGGGCAGGACTCGATCAGCGTGATCCAGTCCAATCGATCCGTTCAGGTCGATGCCTGAATATTATTATTGTTTCAAAAGTTTCTGCAGATTATTCCAAGTGTGTATTTTGGTGATAAATTTTTATTTTTGTGTAAGATTAAATAATGGTGGTATTGTTGTTCTCTAATATTGCATTCCTTACCAAGATTGTTGTTATGCTTCAGGATAGTCGAACAGAGTACCACTGGGCTGATGAAAATATTCCGAATCATTTCATTCTCATAATTTACATTAAATAATTTAAGTTAGTCGAGGGAAAGCATTTTTTATTCGGTGTGCTGCCTTGGTAATCCACCGCTCTAGGCTTTGTGCCTAGTTGTAGACTTGTTGTAGATTAGTGATGTATGACTTCCTGTGCAGGAGCCAGTACCAGTCCGTGGTCTGTTGTCTGGTCTTCAAGAGCGCTTGCTGCAGACCGGCGAAGGACAGTTTGTGCTCTGTTCCAGTTCTTCACAGAAAGCGGGTTAGTGGGCTCAAGCGCGGCGTATATTTTTGTGCATCATGCTTCGTCAGCCGTAGTGTGGTCGAGATTTTTGATAGGAGGTCTCTGGATATTATTGTTTAATAGGCATGTGAAATATTGCAATGTAATAATGCAAATATTGATGTTTGGCCCGAGTGTGACTCATTCATTCAGTCGGTCTGGATTCCAAGGTTCCAAAAACCAACTTGACTTTCCGCAGGTGAATTCTTATCAATCATGTTGGTATTGCTTGAATAAAGCTTTTTCGCTCCAACTGCTCGCGCGTTGATACCAGTAGTGCAACTACTGAATAACTCGCTGCATGGCGCTCTTGTGCTCAATCATTCAGTTGTGTAAAAATTTGTGTTTTGATGATGCTTACGGAACTAAATTTTTTGTGACCAATCAAATTGCAGGAAATTTTTCCGAGACCAGCTTGACCTAGATCTTGATCCGTAATTGTTGGCAGCTCAAAAACTAATCCAGAACCAGGATCAAGCTGCAACTCGGCATTGAACGGAGCAGCATGTGGGAGCAGCAGCGATGATGCGCTGATTTGATTGTTGTGTTTAGATCTGAGCACCCTGGCGAGTGTCGTCAGCAGTCTGGCCGCAATGGGTGGGGGGCAGGAGGGGTCGCTGAGTGCGCTCGTCAAGGGGGAGATCGCGGGGGGGGGGAGGGGGCAGCATGGGGACGTAAACTCTGCGGCTAGCGCATTCAACTCCCTGTTCAGAGGGACACACAATCCTCTGTTAACATTGGTCAGCAATAGTAACAAATAAATATTATTATCTGTGCTTTGTTTCATAGTTTGAAGACTATATCAGGAATGCTACGGCAAATCCTTTTGTGCTATGGCCTAGTTCATGTTTCAGTTCATCTTTTTCTTCATATTTCATCCATGTTTCACATATTTGAATGCTTGTATTTATGACAAAAATAGTTTTTACTAAATATACAGCTTACAATCCATTTCAAAGCTCAACCTTTGATTAATATTTCATCCTCGGTAGGTCTACAAATCAGCCCGTTTACAGTCCCCAATGTGTTGTGTCATCGTAGCTACTGGATCAGCCTGTCCCTTCTCTGTTCCAGATGGTATGATAAGTTCTATATCTAGAGGGGCATATGACAGTGCAATGATTTCTGGCTGTCAGGTTGACCAATCAGGATGCAGGGATCCACCGATTGGCCGCAATAGCAGCGTGCAGGAAGATGATGAGTCCTTGCCTGAGATTGAAGGTGAACATGTGGCCGTGTTGTTGAACTTTCTGGTTAACTGAGATCTGTTCAGCATGGCAGAGCATGTGGACAGGAGCATGTGTGATTTACACTGAATGCTATACTCAGGGGAATATCTAAAGAGTTTAATGGCTGGTCAGTCCAATGCGAGTATTAAACTGGTTTGTTTTAAAGTTATATCACTAGAGCGGATTTGCTATAATTGCTACCATGTACTACTGAAATGCTGTGCAATAATGCTGCCGTTCGTTGAGTAGTCCCTATGTGTCTTTCATTTGGCGCAATCTCTTCTATCAGGCGACAATAATTCAGAGTTAGAATTGTTGACAAGCTAAACTGTTGCGAGACATTCCTCGGCTGTTCACTGTCGGCTGTGTCCTCATTGTTCAGATGCGGCAGTGCTGACAGACGCGAGTGTAGCGCTGGGTGCACTAAGTGCGTGTGTCATGCCGCCCTACGTCACGGTGGAGCACGTCTCTGAGACGGCAGCCAAGGTCCTGCTTATCTCCCTGCACTGGGCGCGAGGCATCAGAGCCTTCCAGACACTGGGGTGAGCCTTGTTGTGCTTAGGACTATAGGTCTTTTGAATATAATTTTGGTAAGTGTTTGCTCTTTAGTGGTCTAGGGTAAGCCCTTGTTGTGTATATGATAAGTCCTTTAAGGGTTTAGGGCAAGTCTTTCTTGTGTATATGATAAGCCCTTTATAGGTTAAGGGTAGCTTTTTAGGGATCTTTTAGGGCTTAGTGATGCTGCCTTATGATGATCTTGCGATGTTAGTCTAAGGTTATAGATTAAACACTAGTTCAATTTGCATAAGAATTATTATTTTGTTTGATAGACATTAAGTTGTGTTTATTTATATTTGCTGTATGATGTTGCTGCTTGATGTATAGTGTTGCTGCTTGCTGTATGGCGCTGCTGCTTGCTGTATAGTGTTGCTGCTTGCTGCATGGCGCTGCTGCTGGCTGTATGGTGTTGCTGCTTGCTGCATGGCGCTGCTGCTGGCTGTATGGTGTTGCTGCTTGCTGCATAGTGTTGCTGCTTGCTGCATGGCGCTGCTGCTGGCTGTATGGTGTTGCTGCTTGCTGCATAGTGTTGCTGCTTGCTGCATGGTGCTGCTGCTTGCTGTATGGTGTTGTTTCTTGCTGTATAGTGTTGCTGCTTGCTGCATGGCGCTGCTGCTTGCTGTATAGTGTTGCTGCTTGCTGCATGGTGCTGCTGCATGCTGTATAGTGTTGCTGCTTGCTGCATCATGCTGCTGCTTGCTGCAGAGTGTCGCTGCAGCTGGAGCTGCTGAGCGCATGCTGGAGCCGACTGTTTGTGCTTGGTCTGGCCCAGAGCTCCCTCCCCCTGCACATCCCTGCCGTGCTGGCCGCCATACTCAACCACCTCCACACACTCCCTGGTAGCACCGTCCTCACTGAGCGTCCTCATGAGGCTTGCTTAAACCTCCTCGAGGCTACATCATCCTTGTGTTCAGCAATTGCGTTTTCTAGCCATTTTCATTTCTTAAAGTTTTTGTTATAACTTGCTAGACTGAAAATGATGCAATATTACGTATAATCAGGTACTTGGCGTCTTCTATTTATGTCATGTGGATTGCATTCTTAAAATTTTGTGATGAGGGTGTCATTATTGGACTACATTTTGACCGTTGGTGCAGAGGCAGGGGGTGGGAGTGGGAGAACGGGAGGTGGGGAGGGGCGGGCGGGGGGTGCGGTGGGGCGGGCGGTGGAAGCGGTGGAGCGACTCGTGGAGTTTGTCGACAAGATGAGCTCAGAGCAGATCAGCGCCGCAGAGTACGCCTACCTCCGAGCACTCGTTCTCTTTAGTCCAGGTAACCTCTTACTCTTCAGTCAACGTAACCTCTCGATTGTACGCCTAATTTGAAGCGCGCAAGTTTAGCATTAGGAGTTCAAATTGACTATGGTGGCGTCGGTCTGTGTGTGGTGTTTGAAGGCTGCACTACGCTTGTTTTGGAAGGAGCAGACGTAACGCTACGCAGGTCTATCGAGACCATCGGGCTATACTTGTCCTCGATGACTACTGTTCAACAAAATGGAACTAATGATGAAAGCCATTGTTGGTGCAGACTCGCTGGCAATGAGCAAGCGCAGGAGAGTCGAGCAAATCCAACAGGCCTGTCTCAACGAGCTCCAGTCACTTGACCTCACCTGCCCCGACCCGACCCAGGTAGAACTCTCCGATCAATCAGCACGCGTCAGCAAACTCCTGCTGCGCCTGCCTGGGCTGCACCTCCTCAGCCCACCAATAGTGGAGGAGATCTTCTTTTCTGGGCTGCTGGTGGGTGCGAGCTGGGGGGAGGGTGAGGGGGGGGTGGGCAGGGGGGAGGGGGAGGGCAGGGGGGTGAGTATCGAGGTTGTCATTGAGCAGGTGCTGCGCCTGGGTGACGAAGAGTTTGACGCCCTTCTGCAGGAGACAGGTATTGTGACGGAGGGGGGCGCAAGGGGGGAATACAGCCCCGAGGAGAGGGGGGCAGGGGGGGAATACAGACCCGAGAAGGGGGAGGCAGGGGATGGATCTAGCTTTGAGGAGGGGCCGCCCCCCGCTTCTGGTGATACGGAGGGAACGGTTATGAATATTGTCATTGAAGCGCAGCTTGCGGTGTTTAAGGAGGAAGCAGCAGGCGGGAGCTAGGAAGTGAAGATCTGACTGAATCAATAAACCACCGCTAGTAGTGTTCAGTGCCAGTTTGGTTGACAAGGGGCATCCTCATTATGAGACAACAGTTGATTTAGCGTCACTCGGATTGCAAGAGAGATGGATGCGATGTATTGAAGAGAATGACGATACGTAATTCAGATTGGGTATGTGGAACACTCCGGAATGCTAATGATTTAGTTTAGAATGGATTCTCTCTGTGGTGTGGCAGCATGGCTGATGATAGAAACTGGAACCGAGAGCAGGCTGATTTGTGACGTGTCACAACTGATGCAGCTTTAGTCAATCGTTGATTAGTGAGCAGTTTTGTAAATATGGTGCAAGTTGACGTTAGCGTCTACCCACTAACATGTTTAACTACCGTATATCCACTACTCATTGCATACATTAGAAAATAACTTAAATTTGCAAATAATTTTTGCTGGCTTAAATTCGCCAATAATTGCCGACATCGTTATTTTTGGTTTGATATACCAATGATTGATGTACTTGTGCTTTGAATGAAAGTCTTCTGCTAGAAGTGTTTGAGGTTTAATTTGGAATTATATCAATTACAGCTGTGCTGGCTTAGTGCAAAGATTATTCAGATACTTTAGTTACTGAGTGGTATATTGCAGGTGACGATTTTTGTTTGTGCGTACAATTATTGAGACATGGTTGCTATTATTATAATATTGTAATTTATTGCTCATTAATTTAAGTTGTATATCACGCAGCTTCATAAAATATAACGAAATTAGAATAAGGAGCATGAGAATTGAATCGGATTCGGTTTATTATTCTGACTAGCAATCCATATAATTGATGAGAAAACAACAGTCGGCATTGTTTTGTATTCAAAAATAAACGCCGGTCCGTAAATTATTTATGATTCTGTCTTATGTTAGAATATAGAATCTAAAAATGCATACATTTTATACAATGGTCGATTTATCAAAAGTTAATTGAGGGGGTAGAGTACTTTGATTTTTCTTTCCGTGCATGGTTATGTTTATGAAGTACCATCGATAACTCACTACGGTACGTCAAAGTGACTTTTTCCAATTTCACCCCATTCTTAAGCGCTTTTTTGTTTTTGGGGCTCTTATTAACTGGAAGGTTCATCCCAACCCCCCATTTCCTATTAACTTTGAAATTGGGGGATCGGTAAT
>JAQIWG010003347.1:0-18076 GCA_034695025.1 Chamaedrilus cognettii
CGCACCACACATAATGTGTAGGCCTAACTACTGGCATTTATGTGCCACTCCTGTCTATAGCACGCTCGCAGGCAGGCGGGCAGACAGGCAGACAGGGCATTGTCAATTATATTGGGTGATTAATCAATCCGCGCAGACTCCTGACAGATCAAAATAAATTTAAAGACTATTTTCATGGAAAATGTGATTTTAAGTGAAGTTTTTATCAAACAATTGAGCATTTCTGCGGATAAGATAAAAAAAACTAATACCTTTTTTTGATCGAAGGGTTTTTGACCAAAGGGCTCCCCATGAAAGTAAAATATAGTACTGTGAAGGCGGTGGTTTGGTCTGTGGGACTATACTGCGCTGAAACTTGGACACTCAAGAGGGAGGACATAAGAAGAATAGAAGCATTTGAAATGTTGGTATGGAGCTAGAAGAATGGCGAAGATTAGCTGGACAGAGAAGATAACGAATGAAGAAGTGTTGAGGAGAGTGGGGAAAACAAGGACTATATGATGGAAGTGATAGTCAGAAGAAGGAAAAACAGGATTGGACCTGTATTGAGGGGAGAGTTATTGTTGAGAGATATGATGGAGGGAAGAATGGAGGGCAAGAAAAACCGCAAAGGCCACGTATCTGAATCATGACCTGCATGAGAAGGAATCGTATGCGGATATGAAGGGAAGGGCCGAAGATCGGCTTGGATGGAGGGTTTGGACACCAAAGACGTGCCAATTGGCAGAGCACTGAAGAGAGATCTTATGATCCGTTGAATGAATTTCTTTTAATAATGTATTGAAACCATATTAATTGTAGGTTCATTTTTCTCAATATAAGAAAATTTTTCTCTAAATGTAAGGAACATTTTAACATGATATGGAGAGATAATAAGAGCATTAGAGATAAGTCTATTGTGTTGTTTTGTACTGAGCAGTTGGACTTTATTGAGCCACCGTGTAATTCTTAACGTGCATTTTCGAATGTACGACAGATTTATTTTGACGACCCGTCGTTGTCTATGCCTGGCCTTGTCAGCAAACTTTATCGTCTAAGCAATGATTAAAAACTTGTTTGCAGCCTGAGAGACAAGCAGCCCTTACGACCGTACAGAGACAACGCAGATCGATCGATGCTTGTTGAAAATGATGATTTCTAGATAGGCCCTCTAGGTCTACTACTTTGCTTATGGTCAATAACTTATTAGGCCTTTATTTTCATTATTTTTGAATATCAATTAGTTCAATGCAGTCTTCATAGCTATATGTTCTGAATTAAAACAATGTGCTCTTGAAAAGTGTTATAGGCTATTTCAACGATTTTCATGTAATTCATTGAAATGTTTTAGACCAGGAAAACGTTTATCATCTTAATTCGGTTAAGTTTTGTTTTATTGGAGCGAGGTATTCTTGACGTGTCATAAAACAGCGCCATCTCATAAGTTTATCATTGATACGATAAATATTTTCGTAGGGATTGATATGATTTTTCCGTGGAATAGACTTTACCACCATAAGAGTAACCGGGGATACTTTTGTGACAGTCTCTCATAAATTTTACGAGGGGGGTTACTTCTCAGTTCGAACACATTCCAAAACCATCTCCCTGGATACAGTCAATATGAGAGATAGTGAACATAATAGCAGGCTGACGCTGAATGCAATACTCCACAATGATTTGATAACAAAATTTATATTTACTACAAATGTTTAAACATTAGCAGATATGTTGCTATTGACATAGTTGTATACAATATTACTGTTATGACGTTACACATGTAGGCCTAGGCTACAGCATTTAATTGATAGGTTTAAAATGTCTAAATATGGATACTATTTCAGTTACAAAGCATTTCAGTACTATTACTGTAAAACATGAAATTTTTACTGCACGCTATTAGCCGGTTTTGCTCTTAGAAATTTCGCTGCACTTAATTTTCGCGTTTTAAAGGACTGCCGATTAGGCCTATATATACATACGGTATATATACTATATATACTGTATATATTATATATAGCTTCTGCAGCTTTATTTTAGCACATGTAATTTTCATGAGTTTAGTGAATTAACGAAATTTACTAAAATGACATACACGCGAAAATTTCATATTTTACAGTATTTGCAGCACAACATGATCCGTCACATCAATTGACTAAGAACTTTGATAAAAAAAATACTCCACATGTATACAAAAAATATGGATATACTTCGCGACTATAAAATGACCCAGTAGGCTTATAATATTGAAAATGATCCATTGTGGGACGCGAGCCTCGAAACGATCTCTCAAACGAACAACAGGCCAACGTTACAGAGCTGAAAGCTCTTCATTGTTCCATTATTATAGGCTGCTACTTGACGCCACTGTGGAATAAAGGAAGCCTTAATCAGTCACTGAATAACAAAGGATGATGCCTTAATCAGTCACTGGCAATAAAAATGTAACTTGCTTCAAAGATACTGCTAAAATGCGATGTTGATACCGGTACCATAAAAATCAGTCAGTCTGCATCCATCAATCAAACGGATCATTGATCAAGCGCATGTAGTAAGTAGCGCCTAGGCCCAAGTCGTAGCTCGTTGCAAATAAAATGTAGCCAATAAGGTTGCAACAGCAGTACAATTAGTTGCAGATAATGCATTTGCCGATGCACGGTCGCTTCATACTCTGCTGCACGACAATCCGCATCACTCATTCTACTGACTTCTTAAGAAAGTTACCGACGTTGAATACTGTTATAGCGGAAGTTCATTAGCGTTAGAGTCTAGGCCTGAGTGGGTACAGTAGCCTCCAGGGCGGGAATGCCTTCACTGCAGGCCTCAGGAGCGTCCGGCCGCTGCGGCGACTCGGGCGACGACACGACTGGGCAGTCGGGCGAGCCAGCTGAGCCCCCTGTCGATGATGCTATGTCTCCCCCACTGCCGCCCTCTCCACTGCCCCCGTCGCCACTGCCCTCCAGCTGTCCGTCGTGTGGCACTGCAACTCCAGCGGTTGTCTGCCACTGACTCTGCTGCGCTGCATCGACCTCACCACTAGATTCGATCGGTGCTGAATAACTGCTTGGCACAACGTCGTTGTCGGAAGGCGCTGCACCAGGGGCGGCCTCTGTGTCCTGAGCTGCTGTACTTGGGGCAGCCTCTGTGTTCTGAGCTGCTGTACCAGGGGCAGCTTCTGTGTCCTGAGACTGGCCGGCGGTGCTCCACCACTCCTCGCGCTGGTCACGCGCCACGGCCACGACGTCCTCTAGGATGGGTACTTTGCCTGCATCCCTCTGCTCGTCCCACCACGCCGCGCGGTCCTGCTTCGCCTGCTCTCCCACCAGCTCCAGCACTGGACTCGTGTGCATTAAGTTCTCATGAACTTCAGTTTCAGGATTCTCTTGGATGATTGTTTCGGACAGGTCGGCTGGTTGTTCCACAGCGGTAGCGACAAGTTGAGCTGTGGAGTCAACAGTTGCCGACTCGGTCTCTGGAGGAGGTGGTGGTGGCACATCAACTAACTCCCACGAAGCACTCTCTGGATGTTCAGCGGCGCTGTGAGGGTCGACTGACGGGGGAGGCGGTGGAGGGAGTTGTTCCTGTGGAACATGCTCGGCTTGCAACTCCTCCTGCTGCTCAGCTTCTGGAACTACAGGAATATTGTAGGATATGTCCCCCTCAATAAAATCTTCCGCCATCAGTTGCGCACTAACTTCTGTCGATGGATCAAAAGACTCAACATTTGCGGCAGCTATATGCACATTAGGGACTCCTGCCGAAGCATCGATAGTATGAACATCCCCTGCATCTGAAGGCTCCTTTGCTTGCTCAAGTTCTTCATTTTCACTGTGCGATACTGAACCATCAACTGGTGTTGGAATATCGGCGCATACATCGGCCACCACCTGGGCATGTTCTTCATCACTAAAGCCTCGAGCCGGGACCTCCCCTGCAGCCCACGCTTCACCTTCAGGCCCTGGTGGAAACTGTTCTAGAGCATTGTCCATCACTAGCACATCAGTGCCGACCTCAGTCGGCGCCTCGGCGGCCAGCGGTGCAACAACGGACGCAACCTCAGTGTGATCCTCGTGAATCCTCGGCGCTGCCTCGTCAATGACAAGAATATTGCGCGTGTCTTCCTTCATCCAATTGGACAGCGCCTCCTCCTCCGCAGCGCCCGGACTGTGAGGGGCGTGCCCATTCTGTGCCCCCTCTGTGCATGGACTGTGAGGGGCGCTCTGCTCCCCGTCACACTGCCGCTCACTCAGCGCCTCGATGGCCGCCTGCATCGCGTCGGTGACGAGTCGCGCCGCCGTCGCCTCCGTCTCCTTGAGGTCATTGTCCTCAGCCTGCTGCGGCTGCTGAACGCCTGCTTCACTTCCTACTGCAACTGCAGTCAGCGGCGCTTGTAAGGCCTGCTCGGGTCCGGTTCCATTCACTTGGATCCCATCGCCGACCGACAGCAGTTTAGTCTCGACTTGACACTCAAGGGCCGCGTCACCGTTCGCAGGCGCATTGGTCAGTGGCGCAGCGTGGGTCGGGGCGGCCACCTCGCCCTTCAGCTCGTTGTCGTGCGACTTGGGTGTCGAAGCGTCCGCTTTGGGAACCTTCTTCTCCGGCAACGACTTGTGGGGCTTGTTGAGACCGCCACAGCACGCTCCCATCTTGTCCCCAGCTGGCACCTCTAAAACGAACAAAGCATCTTCCCTTAAATAAGCAAAACACCAGATATTCAGATTGATATTTAATTTTTTTTCTAATGAACATCAATTGTAGATTTATTAATCATTTTTGTGAACCAACATTCAACAGACAGCCCACTTAAACAAATGAAACTGAGCTAAACTAGTAGCTGCAGCAGTTGTAGGGGGCCTAGACGTGCTGCAGCTACATGTAGCTGTGCGGACCACTGAGGCTGCTTGGTGTGCTGACGAGGCGTTGGCCGCCGCTCTATTGATCGCCGTGTCAGGGATTAGGACCGCAGTCGCGCCACTCATCGTTAATCACAGCTGCGCCGCTCTGCCACATTCGCACAGTTGTGCAACAGTTCATAGCAGCTGCGGGTCATTATCACCCTAACGGTTACATGGAAGCTCATAAACCAACTGATTATCTACCATAATCAAGTGCAACAATTTGTCAGGAAAATCAGAGAATAAGTATAGTTTGAGCTTCTTAGAAAAGTTGTGACAAATCTTTTTTTAATGGATAGGCATTCTATGATGGTAATACCAGAGATCAGTGATTCATAAATTGCGGCACGCATGCCAAAAGTGGCACGCCATCACTTTTCAAGTTGCACGCGGAACCGCCGCCGAAAGTGCCACATTTGCACCCGTCGATGTTGCTAGGCGTGCCACTGTGGCACGCGTCTCTGTAGTCTGTCACTTGTGCCTGTGGCCTACAATATTCATTGGCAATAATGAAATTCATACATTCATTTGCTGACGGATTTATAGGGCTTTGTCACTATACAACTAATTTCATTAATTCATATTTTGAAGCAATTGTGACCAGAGGTAGCACTATAATTGTTGCTACCGCAACACTTAAGTATGCGGATCAAAAACGGAGCGTGCACCGACGTGATTACATCACTGATTACATCATGATTACCAGATGATTACCCCCAGCAGCTCTGAAAACAAAGAATTGACCTGCAGCCCAGAGATCCCAAGGCCCGTCATAGAAGGCGACTGAAGAAGGGGGAGCAGTTCAGTGGCGGCCCTCTTACACTGAAAGAGACTGTAGCCCAATAGTCTTCGTTACTACACACTGTGCATAAACTAAAAAAGAAGAGTACTATGATTGCACGGCGTGCACGCCAGGGGCGGATCCGGCCCGTCATCCTCGGGGGGCTATTTTGGAATTTGAAAATTTTCCCTTTCGGGCAGAAGTTGCGAGCGGGGGGGGGCGGAGGGGGGGAGGAACTGCTGACAGAAACTGTCCTGCTTGCCATGCTACCCGTCTAACGCTCTCAACACTACATACTACCATCCCAATCCCCAGCCCCCCCTCCCCGGTGATGAGTTCCGCAGGAGAAGGAATTTGCTGGCGACTTCCATTTTGAGTGGCACGTGAAGCTTTGGTGAACAAAAATGTGGCACGCGGCACAAAATGTTTGGGAACCACTGCCAAGATGGTAATGCTGTAATGCATCAAATTTTACTGAACCAAACGTTCTTGCTAGCTGAACTCAGGATTAAACTTACGGCCGATTTATATTAGATGTTCAACGTCGGATTATCAACCATTATTCAGAACATGCTTGATCGCGAAACACAACACAGGAACAGGCATTAATTAATTGCCTGTTCCCGGAACTCGCGTGTTTAACTACATGCTTGGAACACGAGAACATCAATGTTTGAAAAAATGTACACGCATTAGGTGTTCAACGATCTATTCCAGGAACATGGTTGGAAATCCTACGTTAATATCAAATATAACTCTGCCTAAACTTACACTTGTCTAGGCACTATATCCATTATAATAAGGCTAATAATTAATCGATTAAATACTCAATTTTTAGGTCTACTTCGCATCACACATTTGACACGACACGGCTGTAACTATACTGTTAGTCGGCCACTACTAAGCTTGTTGAAGTCTACTAACGTTCGGCAAGGAAAGTAATCAACCAATACAATCCATTTTTCAAATTAGGCTACGACTATAGCATTGCATATTGAACTAGACAAGCTTACATATGATTGGACAACATGCTATGATTTGTTTGATAGCATGCAATTTGTTTAATAGTTTCGATTGAAAAGACACTGTATGGTTTTGCTTCTTCAAATACTAACACATACACAAATCATAGTATTCCCATGTAGGCCTACATGCTGTTTGTAATATTCAACAGCCTTAGGCCTAATGGTGATGGATTTTTACAACCTGTGCAAATACAGGTTATCTGAATTTCTATCAACAAAATGATATAGTTGGCTCTAGACGCAAGCTAAAAGAGAGTACAATGGAGCGCGAGTGAGGAGCGAGAGATGGGAAGCAGCTGAGGCCTGGCCGAGGGATTAGCAGGGTTGATCACTTCGTTGTTACAGGGGTTGGGGGTGCCAGCCACCACCATTAAGG
The DNA here is from genome assembly GCA_034695025.1 of Chamaedrilus cognettii. NCBI lineage: Eukaryota > Metazoa > Annelida > Clitellata > Enchytraeida > Enchytraeidae > Chamaedrilus > Chamaedrilus cognettii. Next base: position 7,057 of record JAQIWG010003347.1, read on the forward strand.
CTTTTTCTGTTCTATGGAAAAACATTTTATACACATTTTAAAATTAATTCATGCCCAACATCCGTCACTGATGGCTTCATACTAGTACATTCTTGTCACTGACGGTAGATAGGTCAGACGCGCACCATTCATATTATGAGCTTGTCCCTAAACAACCTGAAAAACCAACCAACGGTAGAGAGGTTACAGGAGAGCACATAATAGGTTCATTTACATGTCGAACTCGTCAGTCGTCATATTAAAATTCTGCACTCTTTATTATCTATCTACAGTCTGGGCCAAAAAACGGCCACCCTAAGTTTTTCATGTACAACTTATAAAAATGTATAGCCAACGATGCCAAAATTTCTGTACAAATTTATATCCAACGATGTCAACATTTTTGCATCGATAAATCTATTTTAAATATTCCTACCAATGGTGAAATTCCGTTGCATAGTTTCAAGGTTGTGAGTTTTAAAATTCTGTTTTATCTATCTGTTGTATCTATCTGATATTTTGCGCAAAAATGCAATGATTTGGCTTTATTATAAATACCAAATTTTTTTTCCCTCGATGATCAAGTTTTGCACACATAAATGACCATCAATTGCTAAACATCTTTATCAAATTTAGTGTCATACGATCAAATAGTTTAAAAGTTAGCCGCTATGAGCCATTGAAATGCCTAGTCCAAGTCTTATTATTAAATTTATAATTGCAGTAGAAATTTACCAATTTTTGGACGTTTGCATGGTATAAGATGAAGTTTCTAAATATCTACAAGTCAGCAGTAACCTGTTTCCGCTATCACATTCAAGCTTGATAGATGGAGTTATAATCTGAATTGCTATAACAGCCAAAATCTACGTACGACAGGCCCCAGCAATTTCCGAACAGCTGACTAACAATATAAGTTTCGAGAAATAAATAGAAATAAATTTGAATTGTAATAAATTAGATATAAATTGTAATAGTTTTACATGAAAATCTAAGGGGCGCCGTTTTATTTTAGCCACCCGGTATATTTAAATTAGTAGTCATTAGAAGTGAGCAGTAATGCATCGAATTTTGAAGTCGTAGGCATAGGCTAATTTGTTGATTTCAAATTTTGTTTCACTACCAAGACCCTACGAAATGAACTTTTTCAAGTTTTTCAGCAAATGCCAGTTTTGCTAATTTTTATGAAACAAATTGGCAAAATACATATGGTGGCGGGCAGTAAATGCCTGCGGGGATCCCATACTTTAGTTTTAATATTTCGTGAACGTGAGAAGAAATCAATGTTGCCTTCGGCAAAGCAATCTGGCTCCTCTGAGAAGGGCTTTGAGGAGATAGGCCTACCACCGTTTTTTTTATTTATTCAGAGAAGGACACGCGTGACCGTTTCGTCTCAGTTACTCTGTCCAGTCTTCTCCCAGATTACTTATCGGCCATCTCGGAGTATGCAGCCCGAGAAGTTGAGGGAGAAAGAGACTAGAGACTGCATTCTCGTTACTCTGCTAAAATCCATTCATTTTCAGATAACGTTCGATCCGATTGAACTTACGAAGAACTCTGGGGACAGCGTTGAATATCAGATCCTTCAATTACTGATATACTCCTAAATCTTGGGATATAGATATATCCCAAGCAGTGCCTCACAGCTCCCACTGAACGTTCAAGCAGATTTGACCGCGGGAATTAGGGGAGGTGGAGGAGCAGCGGATGGGTGGACTGACAGCAGTGACAGGTGCAGCGGACCGAACGGGAGCCTCACCCCAGCCGCGCCACGCTAGACAGTAAACTGTAGAGTAGAGCATCAAGGTTGGTTAGAAGATCAGAGCGCAATGCTCCCTACTGTACACCACCAGGCATAAATTATAATACATACATTTTCTTCCTTCTCTTTTTGTAAAAAGTCAAATTATTTTATTTCCCAGGCACGCAGCATGTGATTTTGTCACAAGTTAATTTATCACTGCGCAATACTTTCAAATGACTTCCAATCTTTTTACTGATCTATCTATAAGCTTAAGGTTTTATAAATATTATTTTAATACTTTCTTACCTAGAAGAAGATGATGGATATAAGAGAATAAACATATCCTTAACTATCTGATGGGAAGATATAGGAGGATAAACTAAATAAACGATCTCTAAACAGGAGAAGTGTGAGAGGAGACAATTTTATTCTTTGGTCAGGGGGTCCTGAATTATTCATACTAGTAGTTGGCATAAGTTAGTTTTAACAAAATATGTCGCAGTTGCAGATATTATTAAGCTAACATGTTTCAAGAATAAATTAGAGGGGCTAAGTATGGACAAATTTGAGCCATTAGCCTAATGCTGTGGGCCTGAGGTTGTCTCCAAGTTCACAGCCTATCACAAATTATAGTCATTATTTTAAATGATCTGAATGATTTATTCATGCAACGATGCAAACTCATTATGCTATTCAAGATACTATTTTAACCAAACTTTTCGTCACATTGCCATTAAGCTATGTGACAGTTTACTAGTACTGCCGTACCGGTAACCCCTGAACGCTGGGAATAAAGAATTTGTATGCAGCTTAGAGCTCTCCGGGCGAGTCGTAAAAGGGGACTAAAAGGCCCGATACATTAGAACTTTAGAACCTGCAAACCAACTTTCGGAAATTATATTTTTCAAACTTAACACCGATACGTTACAGACATTTAATTTCGCAAACCAAGTTTCAAAAACTAAATTTGTCAAACTTGGTACCGATACATTACGACTGATTTAAAAAATTAAATTTCGAAAAATACTTTCTGAAATTGAATTTTTTTAATCTAGCACCGATACACTACAGATATTAAATTTCACAAACCAAGTGTCAAAAATTAAATTCTTCAAACTTAGTACCGATACACTCCAGAAATAAACTTCGTGTAACAGATGGAAAACTTAGTGTAACAGAATGTCCGTAGTATATCGTGGCCGATTTGAAAAAAAATATTTAATAAAATAAATTTTTGAAAGTTGGACATGTTCAACTTAAAATTAGAAATTTTTCTTAAATCTGGCCTGTAGCCTAGCTTAGGCCTACCGCCCACGAGTGATTGACAGCTATCGAGTCATTATCTTATTTAAAGGCCCGATACATTGCGACAAGTTTCAAAAATTAGATTTTGCAAAACAACTTTTTGAAATTTTTTTTTTCAAACTCGACACCAATACGCTACAGACATTTAATTTCCCAAACCAACTTTCAAAAACTAAATTTTTTAAGTAGAGACCGATACGCTACAGAAATTAAATTTTGCAAGCCAACTTTCAAAAATTAAATTTTTAAAGTTGGGACCGATACACTACGGAAAGTAAATTTCCCAAACCAACTTTTGAAAATTTAATTTTTCAAATCCGACACCGATACACTACAGACATTTTTCGATGTTCAGGTGATTAAATTATGCAAATCACAGCCCACTGTCTTCAATTATCGCCGAGTCCTCGCCCACTCGCTTCCTCATCTATCACAGTCGTGATTGTTGCGTTATTTTAAGTGATTAATATGTTGGAACACCACGGGACGGTGCGAGAACACTCGGGAAGGATCTGAGGACACAGGGTATCATGCAGGCCTGAACCCATGCATGCTTGCATACAACATGCGTGCATGAATGTGTGCATGTGCATGAATACGCGCAGACATGCAGTCATTCGCACATGCACAGCACGCAGGCATGTATATATGCATGGCATATTGACATGCATGCATGTATGCATGCCTATCTGCATACATGTTACATGTCTCCATGCATGCCTGCATGCAGAAATGCATCGCTGCAAATATGCATCTGTTCAGGCATGCCGGTATGTAGGCATTCAGACATGCAGATCTATATAAGATTACCATACCGCATGCACGCATGCATGCATTTCTGCATGCATGCATTTCTGCTTGCTTGCATGCAATGCAAGAATGCAGAAATGCATGCATGCTTGCTCCTGCTGCATGCTGTTGTAAGCAGCAGGAGCATGCATGCATGCATGCGTACATGCATGTCTGCTTCTTGAAGATGCAATCATGCAGCAGGAGCATGCATGCAGAAATGCACGTAATGCAACAGCAGCATACAAACAGCAGCATACAGCAGGAGCATGTATGCATTCCTGCATGCACGCATGCATGCCTGCAGATATGCATGGCTATATGCCCAGCAGCATGCATGCGGATATGCCTGCTTGAGGCCATACAGCATGCATGTATGCAACGCAAGCCACATGCCGCAGCAGCAGCAAGCAGCATGCATGCATGCAGAAATGCATGCGTCCACGCATGCAGAAATGCATGCGTGCATGCATGAACGCAGAAATGCCAATTGCAGTTATGCCTACTGTACAGTTACGATGCAGGCGCAAGTCGTTAGGCATGTATAGGGGACCTACTAACGTGCACGCCTGCATATTGTATGCGTCTGCATGGTAGACCTTCGTTATCATGAAGCAGACAATGGATCAACTACTAGTAATAATTAGCTTAGGCCCTACTACTCTTCACTTGGTCTATGTGCATATGGGACACATTAAAGAAGGCGGTTCTGTGCCGGCTCTCTTGCACAGAACCGGATTGTATAATAGTAATTGAGATACATGTTGTTCCTTACCTAAAAAAAACACACAAAAAACAACACAAAAAACAACACAAAACACTAACAGCGCAGCGGTATTCACAATTCACATGCTGCGATCTGCAACATGCTTAATCTAAGCAAAGCATTAGGCATGGCAGGCTATTAGACACGGGTACATTCCTGACTGAAGCAGGAATTTGAAGATCCTTCCGTATCTCAACCATCGGGATTTGGTACTAATTTTCAATCGATCTAATCAAAATTATATTAAAACTAGACGGAAGCACAGTACCCGGAAGCACAGTACCCGTGTATAAACGGCCCATAAACGGCTTGCGCGCAGGCCCTCACGAGTAGATAAACACGAGTTTTGAAATTTACTGCAGGATTTACCAATTTTGGAAAGATTATGCAAACATCTAAAACATAAACACAGAACGCATTTTCTGTGATAAAGAAAAAAATAAAATAAAATCTTGGGGGGTTAATATGTTAATTTGAACAAAATTAACATATTTTGTTAAAACATGTATAGGGCGTTCTTTAGTAAGTAGTAAGTGGAACAATCTGGTGCAAAAAGCGTGGAAATCGGACTGATAGTAAAAAAGTTATCACGATTCATGCAAAAGTGCGTGCGGTGGCCCCCGGGCACCCCCACAATGTTTACAATGAATTTGTTTCTCTGGAAACATTTTCGTTGACGGCAAAAATGTTTTGTCCCTTATTCTAGACTTATAGGTCAGGAGGCGAGTCTCCGGGAATGCGCCAAAGATCCGTATGAAATTTTTTTTTTTATAAAAGAAAAAAATTACGAAAAAATTAAATGAAGGTATCGGGCCGAAACAGTACGGCGCACGCCATAAAAAGTCAGGGTATCCCGTGATCCAGAGCGTCTCGTCTGACGCCCTCGCTGCAGGGTCGGATATTGGACGCTTGATGAGAGCGCCCTTTGCCCGATCACTCTGACATCTGGCGTTCTGGCGGCCTGGCAGCCAGTCAGTATATTTATCGTACAACTAGTCGTAACTCATCCTTTGTGCCCGCTTCTACTGCCGCTGCTGCTAAGCCTTAGACAAGAGCGTCAGTGCTAAGTAACGATGAACGTTCCACTACTCGGCCTACACTAAACGCTAGCGCCAGCCTGCGCCTGGCCGCCCTGCCGAGCCTCAACTCCACAAACGAATTAGTTATCCGCGCGGCTATCCAGCAGCGCTCAGCTAGCGTCTAGCCCACAAGGTTGGAGCCGACTTCCATCATGCTATCTGTCATTCGGTCGTTTTAACCACATCCTCATTGCTTCGACATCATCACATCATTACTTGGAGAGTTCCCAGAGTTTGTATTGAGTTTCAAGCTCATATCATGCCACGCCCGGTGAAATGGAGGCTGCCATTTTCCATTCTTTCATCTGTACATGTAAGCGTAGCCTAGCTGCTGGGTACACTCGGTGCTTCGTTATTGACAGCGTTTATTATGCTATACCTCTTGCAATCACGATCGGATCAATGTCCTCAAAAGAATTTCAATTTGGCCCGTTATCTTTAAAACTCCACGTCAAACTCCACACGGTTGATCAATATTCTTCTGACCAATCATAATAAATATAGCCTAGGCCTACATCACAATTGCACTGCGCTATTCACTGCATGCATGACATAGCGCTAATTTGACACATTTATAAACGCATCTGAAAGGCTCAGCAAAGCATTGCGATGCTTTGAAATGATCGTTCTACAAACAAAGGATCGCTTTTGATAGACTACTCCTAATAATGCCTAAATTGTTAAAGCTGCAAATATGAAATATTTAAACATTGTATCCAACACTAATTGCTTCTACTTATATTTAATTTCATATATCAGAATGATTGTTAATTTGCCATAGTTGTATTTTCAAGCATTGGTTCAAAGTATTGTACCACCAAAGTCGGTGCAATGCTTATTATCTGCAAATATTACTATTATCCTGTAAATAGCCTATACGGTGTCTCAAAATCAAATCACCCAACTAATTTCTTTAATAACTACCGCATATAACAAGTGTTGTCAATGAAATTTTAACCACATTAATCACACTAGAATTAATATTTCTACTTCTTCTTCCTGGTACTTCCTGGTACTCATACTTCATGCTTCTACCAATTTCTTTGAAATTCATGGAGTGGCGAAAAAGATACCAGCAGTACTAAGCTGACCTACAAAAAACACGCCTGCCAAGCTGGCGAACTGTAAAACATGAAATTTTGCGTGCATGCATTACCAAAAAGTTATCAATGCAAACAATTTATGCAAACAGCAATAAAGTACTGTGAAACAGGAAAGTGCATGATAATAACAACAAGACTATTTTGATTCCAGCACGCATGTGAAGCGATAGAAGAGAGTGGTAAAAGAGAGGTACATCGGAGCGATGTCCAACAGAGATGCTTGGAGAGGGCGCATTCAGCCCCATAGTCACTCACAGATGATGGACAGAGCAAAAGAGGAAGAAGAAGAGGTAAAAGAGAGGCATGACTAAAAAGCGCTGGGCGTCAAAGTGGCGTGCTATGAATTATCATAATTTAGTAGCATAGTGCTTGTTTGAAAAAGCGAAAAAGCATTAAGAAATATAAATGTCAAACATGGAATAGCCTCGAGAAGTGAGACAAATCTGAACATTCGATAATTGTCACCAGGATACAGCAGCAGCTTAAACAATCATTAGCTTGCGGAAACATGTAAACAGCGCTTAACTTAAGCAGTGGATTAGTAGTTTGCCGGCTTGGTCGACGAGTTGATTTGCACTTCTTTGGCTTTGACTACTCCTATCTACAGCTCGATGAAATTCAACAAAAATTAGTTGAACTACAAAGTAATAATTGAAGTCAATGTGGTTAAAATTATTGACAACGCTTAATTAGTTGGGTTGTTTAATTTTGAGACACGGTGTAGTAACTCTGTGTATCGGGGTAACTGTAGAGTATTATAAAGCCAGTATTTCTAACACTAAATATGGGCCTAGGCGCTATCTATGCAAATAGCAATTCAATCATGAAATGGAGTCTAGTAACTCAGAGTATAATAGCGGTTAACAATTATATTTGAGCACTGGCATATATCAACGAGACCGCAATGACACGTCGTAACGTCATTGCAATCATAAAATTAGGTGAATTTGCATTTGTACATTAAAAGTATGTCTATAAACCAATACAACCAACGCATACCATTGAAGACAAAAATGTACATACAATGCAAATAAGAAAGTTAGACCAATTGTGAAATGCGCTCTCTAAAACAATTGAAGCGATCGTGAAATGATATAAATCACTTGGCCGTTAGCACGATACACCATTGAATTTATATTTGAAACGCTGAAACTGATATTTGACTGTAAATAAATAAGTTATTAAGTAAAATTGTTTTTTAAATTTTCTGAAATCGAACGCGTCTAATATTGAAGACGTAACCATATAGCCCGATACATCTTTGGATTCGTCCCCGAAAACAGCGTAGTCTATTACAGTCACCAAAAATTTAATGCTTTCAAATCGGACTTCAAATACGACTCATTAAGTGAAATCCCTTTTCAAACATGGAATTCAACTTGCATATGATATTAATCACCTAGTCTCTAGCACTATAGACCGTTGGATTAGTCTTTGAAGAAGACTCCTTACTTGCAGAAAAAAAATAGGCATCTTGGGTACAACCGAAAGCTCGGGGGAGTGCAGAATAGCCGCCAACCGGAATAACCTCCAAACGGAATATTAGGGTTAGGATTATGGTTAGGATCAGGGTTAAGGGTTAGGTGTCACATACAATGTCGGATTCGTCTTAACTTTGGCTCTATTTCTTTGCCCTAACGTTTCTAAATCCGACGTCAAAGAAAAAAATTATTAAGAAAAATGAGTTTTGACCCTTTTTAAAGCATTTGGAATCGAACCCAGTCTGATACTAATCACTTAACCACTAGTACTATATAGCATTGCTCTCGTCTTTCAAAAGGCTAGATTGTCTTCCTTTAACGTGCCCTTCCTGACGCCAGTCAAATAAGTAATTATCAGTCAACTGAGCATACATTCTAAAAAAACGTTTTTATCTAGGAAATTTAGCTAAGTTGCTAGCATCTTCCAAACGTTATGGTGTACAATGTGCCGAATGAATTTGTACTCAGTAGGCCTAAAGTGAAGGCCTATTACATGCAAGCACTGGCGCCTAGGCCTTTTGTGCACGCGAGCACATCGTGAGCGCTGAAAGTCTGCCTCTTCCCTCCATGTTTTGAGGGGCACACTACGCCACTGGACTTGACCTAAATAACTACGAACTCGTACCTTGAATCGGTTGACTGGAATTATTCTAGCAGCTGCCGACGTGCGTTACAGAGAGCTGCGAGTCTCGCTCTATACGTGCACGGTAATCACGTAACGCCGCGAGGCCGCAGCATCAACTAGCACCTCGCGATGAATGGTCCCGCTGCAGACCTGCTCAGGCGCCTGACTCACGCGCCACGCGAGTCAAAGCCAGCTCCACGCTGGGGTGTCACACAGCAGCGACACCCATCGAAATATTTCTAGTTTTATGAAAGTGACAAAAAACTCTGACTCATTTCGTACAGGGCCTAGATCATTCTTACTTAAAAATCATTAGTCGATGCAGAGTCGCTCTTTTACAAGTAAATTTGGTCAGCTGAGGTTGATAATTATTGCTATTGAATATAAAAATATTGTTATTGAACCTGTTGAACCTGTTATTGAATATAAAAAAACTGAATTTGAAAGTTTTCACATACAAAATGTAGAAACCGCTAGCTCAAACGAAAAATTGTTATTTCTAATGTCACTGCATAAATACTGTAATACATGTGTGACATGTCTACACAAGTCACAAAACCTCAACTTCGAGAGAGTGGGTGGCAGCGCACCTGAAAAGTAGGTGTTCAGTAGGCCTACTCCACAGATAGCATACGCAACAACTTACAAGGCTTTATTTATGTACATAGGCCTACTTAAGTTATAATATTAAAATTGTAATGATAATGAATTTGAATATAGTCTTACTGCCTATATCACAAAGTCATGCTAAGATCAAGCAGAATATCTCTCTCTCTAGATTTATGAAACGTTGATCCAAAAATTCAATATTAATTTTAGAAATTCGATATTGATCATTCATGATCGCAAACCTAACGCAGTCTGCGCCTATTTTCTAGTTCAATTGAAATGCTGGATCCTTCTGCTCAAAATCGTAGGTTCTGTGATATGCTGGGTCGGTTTTGTCTAAAAATAAAATTGTCATGGGTCGAGAGGTGGCGCCAATGGGGATCAATGTTCTTTAAAAAATGCTATTGCTTTTCGTGTAAGTTTAAGATAATTATGTGAAAGGGCCCCTAAAGTGCGGCCTCCACAGAGTGCTACTAAAAATCTTCGTCAGTATTTTCCCGCCTCCATCCCGCCCGCCCCGTTCGCGAGTTTCACGGAGGAGATTCACGGAGCAGAGTCGCTACTCTCTGTCGCAGACTGCGTTCCAGGCGTCAAAAACCATCGCTTCGCTAGTCGCTTACGCCACTGAACTACACCCACTGTAGTGTCGGCATGGCCTGCACAGTGCACGCTCATTATCCCATGGCAGTTTTTTGTGACGACTGGTGACGGCTCTTATTCTAGTGGAGCTAATCCGTTGAGGGGGTGCGCTACCCAAACGCCTTTCTGCGTTGATACGGGCCAGCAGCACAGCAGCTGCAGAACAACGGCGCAGCAGGAGAGTGGTGGGAGGGGCGCTCAGGCGGGGAGGGGCGGGGGAGTGCAGACGAGTGGCCAGAATTATAGCGCAGGCAGCAGGGTACTGTCTGGCCTATCAGCTGGGCGTTCCCCGGGACTACGGCCCCGTGGGGCCAAGGCGCCAGACTGGCTAGAGTAGTCCATATACGAGGAGACAGGCTTTATATGGCAGCGCTGGTGAATTGGTGTTCATTACTTGCATAGCTGCAGTATTTCCCAACCTTTTCTCCCCGAAGACACCGTAGAAACTTTCGGACGCCTGGACTATACCGCCAATTTTCAGCATCTAATTAGGCCTAACTGCGAAAAGCTTAAAATTTAAGTATTTAGCATTACATAACCTTAATCATTACTCCGATGACTAGTTTTATTTGGCATAGTTCTGTTCTGACCAACTACCAAGTTAATGACAGTATTCTACTTCGCTGCGCTTTTGTTGCTGTTTGACATTAATTTCGTTGAGCTTCACTTCGAGCACCCCGAACTGTCACTATTCCGCGGACCTCCAGGGGTCCGCGATCCACCCACGGTTTGCGGCCCACAGGGTGAGCCATAGGGTAATCAGTGTTTTCCGCAGGATTTTTTTTCCAGGGGGGTGTAAAACATTTCAGGGGAGTGTAAAACATTTCGGGGGGTGTAATTGCAGTTTTACTCTTTCCGGCTCGTACAGAACTCACGACCGGCGGGGGGGGGGGGGGGGGGG
>JAQIWG010003348.1:0-18075 GCA_034695025.1 Chamaedrilus cognettii
CAACAGTTTGAATGAAAAGCTGCTATCCAGCCAAATTAATTACGAATATGATCTGGTAAAGAGTTCAGTTTTGAGTCTCTCCGTTGAATAGGGCCAGGGAGGGGGCTGTCTTGACGCGAAGAGGCAGACTGTTCCAGGCAGTCTGTCGCATTGTTCTATAGTTCTAATGTTCTATAGCATTAAGTCTTATGCAGGTTTTTGATAAGTTATGGGTACGTGGATGTGTGTTTTTTCTGTTCTTTTGGAGTGAATTGAAGATATTATGGATTGCCATTGGCTTGCAGTTGAAGCGTCTGATTGGCTGCTGCTGTCGACGCAAGAAGTTCCTCATCAGCAAGTGCAAAATGATCAGTCCCTGGCAGCTGCTTGCACTGCGCGAGAACGTCGCTGCCATGGAGGTACAGGGAGAAATTAGGCACGATGTTGTGCAAGGACAACAATAGCAGCCTTGTTTCTGGGTATAATCTGTTAATGTCCATCTTTTCATGCAGGTTGGATGTTAGCACCCTGGTGAGGACTGCTGGAGCTGGGTTTTTATGGTTAGATGCCCTTCCTGACGCCAACCAAATGAAAAATTATCTGACATGGGGTTGGCAGCTAGAGATTTGTGTGCTTAACAGCCTTGCTTAAGGGCCTGTAGCACCATAGTTTCATAGTTACCGTTGCCGGCGCAGGGACTTGAACCCAGGTCTCCGGACTCTTTGTCCGACGCCTTAACCACTACACCATAGCGCTTGTGCAAAAAGAACTCTAACCGCTATTATATTGCTATTAGTATTTCCAGCGGCATTTATGTTATTGTTATAGATTATGTTACAGTACAATTATGTTACGGTTATGCCCTGTTGTGAAAAGTACGTATTGCTGAAACATGAATTGTATAGATGTTATTCGGTTTTGGAACATGAATTTTCCTTCAAAATAAAATTTTTTTAATATTTGTATCTGTTGATCCTTTTGCGATTGATGTTGCCATTGTTGTCTGTAATATTTGTGAAATGGGCTACAGCATTTGCATTGACATGAATAACTTCAGTTTTTCAGTGAAAATTATGATCGGCTGGCATTTATCAGTTCTGATACCGTCTGCATTTCTTGTATGTCTCTCCGAGCACTAATATTCGCGTTGTGTTATGTGAATGTCACAGACTCTGTGCGCAGTGCTCGAGTTTGAAGTGTGCGAGAGCGTCGATCAGAAGCTGCAGATCATCACGACTCTGCAGAGCACCACTGTCGGCAAGAAGATGTACACCGAGCTTTATGAGCGACAGATTGTGCTTCGTGAACTGGTCAGTTAGCAAACATCAGCCTATCCTCAGCTTGGTTTTTAACTTTGCGTGTGCACTCGTGGTACTGTGGTGCTGGTGTTGGGAGTTTAAGGACCGTGTGTAGTTACGAAGACTATTACAGTGTGGTTCAGGGCCTAGGCCTCGGTTTTGCCAAGCAAAGACCGCTTCCCATTCTTTAATCGCCTTTTACGACTCTCCCGGGGAGCCTGGGCTGCAAGCCAGTTCTTTGTTCCCGGCCTGCAGGGGTCACTCGTGGTATTCTTAAGCGCGATGTAGTTTAGGATTTTTTTGTTATTTAGTGGGGTATATTTGGGAGTTGTTTATGGTTTATTATTTTATGATTAATTTTTGGGTATTGTTTATTGTTTGGTTATATTTAGAAATAGTTTGTTGCAGGTTATATATGGGTCTATTTATAACATTTTTTATACGTCTTTATGTGATTTCAGTGTCTTAATTTCTTTAACTTAATTTAATTTGTTCATTCCTTCATGATTTAATTTCTTAGGTCCTTTCTTCTTCTCTCCGCTGGCCGTCAATGCTGACCTTGTTGCGCCTTTGCAGCATCTTCCACAATCTTTCTCACAAAGATTCTTTTTACCTTGTTACCTTGTGCTGTCAGGTCGTGAACGACCTCATGTGACCACGCAAATTCTGCTCTGCCATCCATGACACTCTCTCACTGATTCCTTCAGCTCCTGAATTGTCATTCCCGTGTACTCCTGTATCTCGTTCAGCCACCCCATTCTTGGCCTACCTCTGCTTCTCTTTCCCTCCCCCATCCCCATCATGACATCCTCCTCTATATTATGTCGCTCACTCGTCGTTTCCCATTGGTTGTCCATCAGACTGTTGCTAGTCGCTTCCAAGACATTTATTTAGCCTCAAGCGGTGAAGTGGTAGACTGGTCCAGTTTTACACATTGACACCTATCGACAAGATGTAATCGCCGCATTGGTTTTCTTCTCTGACCGACCCTAACACCTTGACTGGCCCACTTTACGCATCACTTCATCATTTTGCTCCCATCATGACATCCTCCCCATCATGCCCCTTCTCTCTCAATACGTGTCCAAAATGCGATAGTTTCTGTTTGATCATCCTTTTATTTTGTTTTTATTTTCAAATGTCATTGCTGTTTCGATATATATATATATATATATTATATTATTGTCTCGCAGCAACAGAAGGGTGGACCTAGGAAGCTGACGCTCCCGTCGCGCTCCACCGATGCCGATGTCGCGAAGCTGCTCAGCTCCGGTTCATTTGGCAACCTCGAGGTGCTGAGTCTGGCCTTCACGCAGGTGACCAGCGCATGCGCGCACGACCTCATCAAGCTGCCCTCCCTGCGATATCTCAACCTCTGGTCAACCCAGGTGATCGTCTGTCTTTTGGTTCAATTCAATCTAATTGACCTCTGGGGCCGTAGTCACCATAGTCGCAACTGTCTAGCTCGAGCGAGTTTTGAGGTGGCTCCAGCTAAATGGCCGATGCCGTGCATGTGTTTTGGATGGTGCGACCTCAAACATCACTCTAGCTAGGCAATCGCGGCTATGGTGACTACAGCCCCTGGTCAACATTTCTTGAAGATATAGCGAGGTGCTGTGGTGTAGATGTGGTGTATGGTTAAGGTGTTGGACTTTGAGTGCAGAAGATCTGGGTTTGAGTCCCAGCGCCGCAACTATGAAACCATGCGTTACAGGTCCTTCAGCGAGGCTGTTAAACACACAAGTGTCGCTAGCTGATAATCATCGTCCAAGGTAATTTATTATTCTGGTTGGCGACAGGAAGGGCATACGGCCATAAAATCCCAGCTCCAACAAGTCTAATCTGCGTTGACACGGACACGACGTTACAGGCTTGCCTGCATCGCATTAGAATGGACGTCAAAAACGATGATTATTTTAATTTTATTTTATATACATACGGTTCATAAGATTCGATTGGGTACAAAATCAAGAAACAAGTATTAGGATTTAAGTTGGAAAAATTATTGGCAATTTATTTTTGTCATTGAACATAATATGACATTATATAGATGAAGAAACAAGGGAGAAGCAAACAAGAAAATATATAGTACGGATTTACTTGCGCACGAGAAAGTTAATATTTGCGTTGATATTAATTGCTACTAAAACTCAAGGCCCGTCACTACAGGCTGAAAAATGCAGCACCTATGGTGGTGCTCAAGGGTCAAGGTTGTTTCCCCACGGGGAAGCAACCTTGACTAGCAGCAGAAATGACACCTAAGCCTAAAGTACTAATACTCAAGCAAAAACGTACGCTTTGACCCTTTATGTAAGAAGTCTGCTGCTAGAAAAAATGTCATCTTGAATTAACGGTTGCTTGTCAACAACGTTTGATTGGTAGGTTTCAGGGTCATGACCTACACACATCCAATCATCATAATTACACTGTTAACCATAATTGAAATCAACTTCCACTTTTGCTAAAAAGAGCCTTCCTTGTATGGTATTGTGCTGCTAGTGCATGCTTTCACGAAGCTTGTGATATCTATGACTATAACTACTTTTTAACATTAAGAAAATTGGGAAAAATAGTATATTGTTCAAGATAGTATATTTTTAAATAGAGAGATATTTTTCAATAGTATATTTACAAGCAAATGCTTGTAAAATATCACCCATATACTATGCTCAATAAAGGGGGTGAGTTGCATTATGTTGGCTGTGAAACTTGTGAAGGGCAGCCATTGGGGTGCAAAACTAGCCATTAAATTTTCAACAGTGTTAACATTGTGAACCTCATTCTGAAGCCTCATTCAGGAAGCGATCTTATGACAATCTTAGTCTTAAGATTGTCTTAAGAGAATCTTATGAAATTCTTATCTTTTTTATTGGAAACTCTGCACAGTCGCGCGTGAACCGAATGATGACGTCACGGCGGTCGGCGAATGCATTTTATTTGTTTTAAATTTCAGTTAGGATAAAGTGTAAGATTATCTTACTAAATGTGCGTGAATGAGGCCCCTTATTAATAAGGTAAGCACGGTTATAAGTTTGACTAATTGTAGATTTTTGTTTCTGGACAGTTTGGCGACAGTGGCCTGCAGTTGCTTTCGGAACATTTGCACAAGCTTCAAGTTCTCAACCTTTGTGAAACGCCAGTGACGGACAAAGGCCTTAATTGTCTGCCCGGTAATATTTACTTTTACTACCGGTATTCATTAATATCCCTAAGGCCCAGTTGTTCAATAGAGAGTTATTTGAACCATAGTTGAACGATCCAGGATTATTTGAATAACTCCCCAATATTGGTGTGTTATTCAAACAATCCTGGATCCAATTTGTGAGATCTGATTGGATCGTGACGTCATTTTTGTTCTATGATTGTTTAAAATCAAATAACTTTCTAATGAACAACTGGGCGTCAAAGCCTAGAAAGTTGAATTTTGTTTAATAGTATATTTATTCTGATTGACCTTGTGATATTTTGTTTTTCGTATTGCTTTCATAAACTGCTTTAATTTTCAGATTAACTTGGACCTAATTTTGGTCCTTTTTGTTAAAGGTACGATACCGTATATTCATTTAAAATTTTAGTAATTAATTTTCAGTTTAGAATTTTATTGCAATGTCAATAATGTGTTTTGATGATTGAGTTCTTTGTTTCTATTTGTTTCATTCCCAGAATTACAAGCCTAGAATGTGTATGCATTAGCTGCACAATATCACAGAAAGAAGCATTTTTTGCTAAAAACGGAAGTTGATTTGTATTATGGATAATAGTTGTTAATTATTGTGATTGGATATGAAAGGGTCATGACCCTGTCATTCAATTGTTGGCGGTTGGTAATTCGTTTGGCCCGCGGGCCAAGCCCCTCACCCTTCATCCCCATACGTCCTTCATTCTACAGGCTGTAGTGACGGGCCTTGGTTTCATTACATACATCTATCACATTTCTTTCTATCGTGAATAGATTAACAATAATTGATGCTCATTTGTTGAATTTGAACTGAAAAATTGCAAGTTTTCTCTTATCAAAATATTATATTGAAAAGCAAGCTATAAACAAAAGTAACTTGCTATCGTAAATTCCGTAAAACTTTTACTACATTTACAGCTATGAAAAATCTCCGGAAGTTGAATTTGAACAGTACACATCTATCAGCTTTGGCTTTTGAAGGACTTAAGGTGAGCTACGATAATGATTTTTATTACGAACTTGCGATGTACCGTATATTGTATAACATTATCCTTGTTTTCAGATTCCGTTAGGTAGATCTAATCTGATGGAACTTGTGTTAGCCAATAGTTTAGGCAAGACTTCTAGGGGCTGGTTTTTCCAACATGGATTTAATGGTAATTCAGGATTTAGCCCACCATTTTGCATAGGCTAAATCCTGAATTACCATTTAATCCATGTTGAAAAAACTAGCCCCTAATGTAGTTTTCCATTGAAGTTAGTTCATAAGAAGTACTGAAGTGATATTGCATCTGTGGTGTTTTTTGCATTTATTTTGTGTGACATTGATTATATATATATTATGGTGTTTGAATTGAAGTATTTTGTTTTGTTATTTAAATTGGTAAGTATGTGTATTGTGCTTGTTGTGTTTGAATATTATATGGCTCAACTCTGACGCGCATTATTAAGAGCAAAAGTTTTTTTTTAAAGGGATAAAATATCGCTTATTTGCATTCAAGCTTTTTGTATTGATCATGTGGACGGTGATATCATAGACCAAGTGTCTTTGAAATTCCGTGATTTGTGAATGTGTTTGAAAAGGGAAAATTCTTGCTTTAATTTCATCAAGCTTTCTTCAACTTTCAGGACAAGCTGCCTTCATTGCAAGAGTTTGACATTCGCTATACGGACGCCTGGTGAAGTGGCTGCTGGATGAGAACAGATCTTAACCTTCACTGGGTTGAAAAGATAATTGAATATACATGGTGTTTGAAAAAAACCGGAACCGCTTGGTTATGGTTGTGTATCATTGTCAATAATGGATGAAATTGCGTATAATTTTAACTTGTTTTGTGCTAACAATAAATACACATATCTAAACTATCCAAATTCGGCATTTGAAGGTATCTGCCATTAGAATTAACGCAAGCGCCTGAAGTTGCACAGAGGTGCCGCTGCCACGCAGCGTTATCGATGACGCGCTCATCAAATTCGTTCAACGTTGTCACTTTTAATGCTGAATTATTGTGCTCGGCAGTGCATCGGCTTCCTTAATCATAATTATGTTTTCATATATGTCTTGCATCTTCAACCAAATTTAATAGTAAGTGCTTATTGCATGGCAGATGACAAAGTTGTTGACGGTTTGAAGACTTGGAGGTTCCGGTTTTTTTGAACATGGTGTAGATCATCGTTTAAACTGCATTCTTAGTCATTCCCTGCATCATTCATGTGATGTATCCGATATGAATAATAAAACGTAATGTTACTCCGCATTTACTACTCTGATCATATTCAGAGCTTTCTTGCGCGAATACTTGGTGTACTCAAAGAATTGAACTACTATATATACCTAGAACGGAATACACCGAGTGCAATGGCACACAAATGGGAGATTGTCAGACTGAGGCCAGCAAATTGCAAATTAGACACACAAGATGTTAACATTGGCTGAAAAAATTAGCAAAAATTATATTGATACCAGAGCACCAGCATAAATCCATCTGAGCTTATTTATCCATCTTAGCTTATTTTGCCATTAAGCTCCCTTATGACAATTGTTTCCTTTTTGTGCTCCTGCAGCTATATTACATTACCGGCATAGCCATTCTAAAGTTCATATGTCAAATTTTATTTGATTTGGTAGTTCTAAGATAGAGCAGCGAGAAACCTATTCATTCTACTAGTACGCGTTCTTGTTTTGCTTTTATCTGAATATTATTTTATAATTATTGAAGTAGTATAGAAGCGGTTGTTGCTGCTTACACAAAATACTGTACTTTCAATTATTTCAGATGCAAAAAGGGCTGAAACTGCAATATTCAACATTTGCACTACTCCTATTTTTATGACAGCTATTGATGTCTGAAGAATACTGTTAGCAAAAAGGGCCTCTAAGTCACCATTTGTATTTGATGACATTATTTCGATGGAAATATTTTGAACAGTCACGTTATTGAACAGTCACGTCTTTGCTATCGAAATATTTTGTACCGCGATCATTGCCGAGTGATTTTAAGAATATAGCAGTGGCGCGGAATCTGTTGTATGATGCGATCCTTGCTGAATGTCACCGTAGTCATTCGTGATTGAGTGTAAATACAGAGTCGATGTAAATATTAAGAAAGATAATTCAAAGGTAGTCAATGTTATTCAAGAATATTCATGATGCTAATGTACGTATTCCTGTTATTGCTTCTACTCGCTAGGAAAGTGAATCTTTGAGGTTCACACCTCACGGCCCGTATTATTAGCACGCGAGACAATCGTGTTTTGCGAATATAGTGACTATTATTTGAATACGTTTATAAGTTAATCTTTCTTTGCATCAAAAAAAAAAGAAATACGTGCTGCGGTAACTTGCAACGCAAGTGTTCATGCTACATTATTGGACATGAATACGTGTTCATACATTATTGTACATGAATACGTGTTCATACATTATTATACATGAATATATGTTCATACATTGTTATTACATGAATGCCGAATTGCTGTAAACGTTTTGCGACGACAATTCATAAACTACCTGTGAATTTGAATGTTTCCAAATAAGAATAATTATTGCGTAAATGTAACTATTACTCCGTGTGACACTGGTATTACACTTGTGTGACTGAATTCACGGAATTGCTTTTGCTCTTTTTTTGCCCGCTTTTGCCCTTTTTGCCCACGGAATTGCATTTGGGAAGAGATGGAGAATGTCAAGCGATTGCATCCGAATCGCGCGTAATAATAAAAATTAGCACGCAAAGTTCTGGTGTCTTGTAAATCATGAGGTGGACATATTTTTAGTTAGGGGCGTTTCGCTGATGCCGCTGCATTAGTAGTACGCGATGAACCAATATTAAGCGTTAAGTTGTGTCACGCTTTCATACGTCACCATGCTACTGCTACCAATTTTATTTAGTGTACTTCAAATTGCAACACAGTTTGCATTTCAAGTAATACTTGACACAATAATGCCTGTGGTATATTCTCTAAGTGCCCTCTTTATCCATCTAGACAAAAATTTATCGTGAAGCGTATGCCACTATAGTCCACAGCACTTCCTTCGCACCTACCATTCGAGCAAATTTTGTTTTTGCCATCTCCGTTTGCTTGCCGTATTTTTGATGCGTTAGAAATTAAGAAGTAGGATTTACATACATACGCACATACATAATGTGTAAAAATTATAAGGTAGCGTTTTTTATTAGCCCACCGCGTAGATATGTATTAGATGTGTGTAAATAGTTTGTTGTGTAAGTGATCATTACTGTAGTGAAGCCGTTCTTTTCTGTTGATCGGAGAGAAACAATCACAGTGGTGTTTCTTGATCCTTTCGATTAAGTTTTTCGTGACAATGCGATAGTGACCTTTAATTGGATTTCGTTGTTTCCGTACCGTTACATGTTTTAATACATATGATAAAGCATTAAATAATTATATTTATTTAACTATATATATATGGTACTTTATTATCGCGTTCAAGTATTCTGCATATAATTTCAATACATTTAATAGTAATAATTATTATTTTGATTGATTTTCATAACTATGAAAACTGCATTGCTTTTTTATTCCGTACTCTATTCAATTGTAATTTTTTATGGTATTATATTTAATAAGTATTTGGAGGATGATAGCATTAAACGTAGATGCCGCCAAAGAATAGAGAGCGTGTCAAAACGACACCATTTCTTTGAGTGAGACACGAAAGCGAAAGAGTCTATTCGTATAATGGTTCTTTTAAATGCCTGTCAATTATGTAAATTAGCGAAGACAGTGTTTTGAGGAGTGCTCAGCCAGGAATGAGTTGTTCCTCCTCCTCTCCTCGAAACATCGTCTTCTAGACCAGACCTACTAGAAAAGAGTTCCAAAATTTGTAGGGAGGGGCAGAGAGGGCCTGATCCTCGGATTTTAGACATGCGCTCTCTCCTACTTTCAGCATAGATTTACTTTAGAATTGAACGCAACGTTAATATAACATGCAATTGCTATTGTTGATACAACTACGAAATTGATGTCTTTTTGAGGCGTTCTTCTTTTAGCACCGGTCGATGTCTCCTATTCTGTTCAATGCATAACGCAGATGTGTGAACTGAGAATAATGTAAAACAGTCAATGTTTTAATAACTTAGTGTGACATGGTTATACTTGTGAATTTATGACCGGCAATAAAATCTTATATTAATATTATTTTCTCTCAAAAGAAGAAAAAAATCAATTAGACATCGGTTGGTGCGCAATGCTCTGTAGGCCTACCTTTTAGAAAAGCAAGATGTCGAATGTCGTTTTTATTCATTCCTCTGATTTCTGTTTTGTTTGTGAGCATTGTTTTATTTATAATCAAGTCATGTATCACTGATCTGGCGAAAGGTACTTCAAGTTTATTGTTCTTTGTGCATTGCGTAGTTTGTCCAGGTATATTCCTTGCAAAAGAATATTATAGCACCTTATTTCATACCAAAAAGTATGGTATAATATTGCAGAGTAATACTAATTTGAATTTTGCTATGTTGCAATACACACACACACACGTGAGCGTTTTGTGGCCTCGTTCCCTGCTGATGCAAAGGAATGAGGCGTTATAAAAATAAATATGTTGCGTAATAAAAATTGTGACATACACGTTTCGTTGCAAATAAAATAAATAATAAATAATCGTTTATGATGCTAAGATGCATGTATATGATGGTCGCCCGAGGTCATAGAAGTCCTTAAATTAAACTTAGTTTTTTTTAGTTATTTTTTTTAACTGCCTTTAAACAACATAATTTTTAATACGAATTTATTTCATTATGTAGTCAAGCTATCATAGTCAATCTTATTTTTACAAACGTTGTGGAATAATGTGTTTTAGTGAATACATATTTTGAAATTTTTTTGGAAACCGTTTCCTCTAATGTCTTGTAAATTGTTGTTTGATTCTGTACGTTATTCCTTTGACTATAGGTGGTTGCTGTAACGTTGGCGTCTAATATAAATTTTTCAGAATTTTTGACAAATTTTCTGTGCTTAGCTACTTAACGACTGCACTATTCTTTGCAGTAAAATAGTGCTCAATACTACCTAACCTATTTTAGATCTGCGCGTAGCTGCGGTCCTAGTCATGAGTATTATTATTGTGTGGAGTTGATTGGTACAGTCAAGATTATTTCAATTAACGATGGTTAGTTGGTACTGCCAAAGTATATGATCATCTGAAAACGTTGCAGTTCCCCGTGTGTATTTGTGTGTTATCGCGTCGTCGTGTCGCGACGGTGTCCGCACAACGTTTGAAGCGCGCATGCGCGGCTTCGCTGGCTTGTATTATGGTGACGTCACCATATTTAAAACTCCGAAGTGCCACATGGTGGGCCTACAGCTTGACGATTAGTAATTTTTACTTTTGCGTCCAGGAACGTTTACACCGATAAGTGGGTCTGCTTGATTCATATCGTCGAGAATGATTAGGTCTGTTTTGTGAATAAGTTGCCCTATTGCTACGTTGGTTATAAGTTGCTTATTCTGTGCTGCGTGATTATGGTCGGGGATAACTTTAGTAGGAGTAGTACTCCAAGAACGACGTTAATACTACGTAGGCCTACTCTAGGCCTACTCCTTTTTCGAAAGGCACAGGAGTGCACTACTCCTGTTTTATAAGCAGCAGGCGTAACGTTACTCCTATTTTTTGTAAGGATAAAGCGAACTCTGATTATAGTAATGATTGCAACGAACGTGTTACCTTACAGTCTACTGACAGGTGTAATACAGGTTCACTGAAGATCTACTGAACAAATCTTTTTAATGGTGATTGTGTGCAGTTGATTCAGAATAGGAACGTTCTTGTTCTGAAGTCTTTAGTTACTACAGTTATGTGTAGCCTACTTAGTTAAATCACGAATCTGCGGCGAGTCCGATATAATTCATTTATTGTACGGATGTTACAAAGAGCTACAGGTGGCCTACTGTGGCTACACGTACGTTGTGTACTGCGGACATGTAGAAATATGTTAAAGAATCGTATTTTAAGACAATTACTATTAACCTAATAATATGTCGTTTCGTTGTTTTGGTCTAAAAGAGTTTTATGACCTGTTATTGGTCGGAAAATGATTAATTACTTAATTATTATTCACGTGGCTCACATGCAGGTTTTAAAATTGGAGTTATTTATGTGCTAACTAATTTAAAATAGGCTAGTTAGAATAGAAAAGAAAAGAAGCATGTGCACAGTGCAGCTGTGCTCCTATTACAGGCACTTTTCAATTTTCTCCAGATACCCTCTAATTTGTACGGATGTGTGAAACATAACTTTACTAGTAGTGTAATCTCGATTTAGTTTTTTTTCTAAAATGTCTTTGTTGAATTTTTAGATTCTATTTATAGTAACAAATGTCTTTTCGGGAGATATTTTGTCGAAAGTGTTTTTGAGAGATTTTTATGTCCTATTTATTGTGACAAAATTGTTTTTGGTAAATTGTTTTTGCTTTTATTTCACTGTTCATACATGTGACTCATACTGTTTATTTACATGTGACCTACATGTGACCCACTTGTGGTCACATGTTTTGGTCACATGAGCCCACATTGTGGTCTCACATGTGGGTGATATATAAAATAAAAATCTTCACATGTGACCTCATGTGACTCAACATGTGAGTGACATGTGACCACATGTGGTTAACATATAGGTAACATGTGGGTCCCATGTGGGTTGTTCCCAAATCGACGTATGGGTCGCATAATGGGTCACATGTGAAAATCATGTTGTTTTTCAGTAAGTGTTGTAGCGACGACGTGGTAGTAAATGACGCGGGGGAATATGGGTATGATAAAACTACTAACCTAAGCCGAAATCAGTGCCGTTTCCTTCAAAAACAGGGTTGCTTAGGGGGGGCTTTTCGGAAATCAAGAAAGAAACAAATATCCCGTCAACACTTGTTACTATAAATAGAATATAAAAATCTCACAAAAACATTTTCGAATAAAAAACTAGTTAACACTATTAGTCAAATAATCTCTCATGATCCTTCCACGCATCGGTAAATGTGTTCTAATATGCCGAGCCATAAAAAAAATTAGATGCCGAGACATCAAGCACTCAAAAAGAGATCAAGAAAGAAGAATAAGAAATCAATCGCGTTCAATGATACCACTGCTACGCATCACTAGATATAGGGATATTTAACTCGTTACTGGATCTGATATTTAACGATATCCACAGATATCTGATATTTTTCGTAAAATTGCATATTTTAGTCACGGGAGCTAGGTATTTCTTGTCAAAAACGCAATCTAGGAATATTTCTGGACGAGATACACAGAAAGTAGAAATTAAAACTAATAGCGTCAGTGATGCCACTGCTAGTGATATATGATTATATCACTACAATAATGGATACTTGTGATTTATGTGATTTATTTTGATTTATTGTTTATGGGATCTGATTTTTAAAGTAATACCCAGTTATATGGGTATATTTTTTATTAAATGACGCAATTGTAATGAGAGCTAGGGATAATATCACAGTATTATAATTCTGTGGTATTATTGTAAAAAATACAATCTGGTGTTATTTTAGGCCGACATACCCAGGATCTAGGGATATTCTGTTTTGTCCCAGTGGTCGCATTGTTGTCATGTGAGACGACTGTATTATAATAGTAGATAAGGCCTATATGTATGAAGGCTAGGATTAATAATCTTGTGACCAAGGTGTTCCCCAACTTTCTTGTAGTAAAAGCAAAAGGGTTGAACACCATTCAAGAAGGATTTATCTTCAAGCTCCTATTTAAATTTGGTGGTATTACATACATAATATACGGTACCAAGATACGTGCAAGATGATATTGTCGCTGCTGCTGGCTCTGTGCCTTTGCTGCTGCGCGCAGCTGGCTGGAGGCAGCTATGTGGGCAGGGGGGGATGCTACGACCCATCCTACAGTCGTGGTATCAAGTCCGTCATGTACGTACGGTCTTTGCAGCAATTAATACCATTAATTGGGTTAAGTTACTATTATGTGAGCTTAAATGCTATCTATTGCTGGCATAATTATGAATGATTGTAATAGCGTTTTGGAGAGCGTTTGATTTTAGACATTAACATTGAAGAAAATGGCAATTTAAGCAAATATGATTTGTAACATAACCCTTGCAAGCCGGGGAACAAAGAATTGGCTTGCAGCTCAGAGCTACCCGGGCGAGCTGTAAAAAACGACTAAGTGGGGGGAGCAGTTCTTTGCTTGGTAAAGCCGAGGCCTAGGCGCTGAACCAGAATAAGTCTTCGTTACTATACATGGTCCTTGAACTTCCAAAACACTTGTAACACATTGATAGAATATTTTAAAGTATACTACGTTGATTTGCCTAAATATTCCAATATTTCGTCGCTACGTTGAGTCAGATTTTAGGATAAAAACTTCGTTGTCGTTTGTTATTTAGGAGAATTTAGTGACAAAATTGGAAAGCATGATGCCTTTTGTTTTTTCTAAATGCAGTGCTATTGAGATTGGTATCAATCGATGTTCAGATGTATGCAACATATAATCTTGTGTATGGTATAGCCTAGCTTGTATCTGTTTGCAGAATAAATCCTTCTTCATGGGAGACGATAAAAGTTGACGATCTTCCTACAGCCTGGGACTGGAGAAATGTCAAGGGTGTCAACTACGTCAGCATCACTCGAAATCAGCACATTCCGCAATGCAAGTATCATCAGTGCGATAAAACTGCACTTGATGTTTAATTCCTTGTCAATAAAGATAATGAGCAGTTTTTGTTATGGTATGTTACGGTGCCAGTCGGTGCAGTTTCTCAAACTTTATTCTGAAATACAATATTTTAAACGCGAGTAAGTTCTCAACAGGAACCAGCTTTATCATTGGTACAGAACCCAACTTTTTTTAAACTACGGTAGGGGGCCCTATACCGAGTGTATATTTTCTGTCTTTTTAGTAAAAACCAGCCAGTAACATGCATGTGCTAGTGTTGCTCCTGCACTCCGCTATATCGGCTACTGAAATTCTGTCATATGGTTCGGTAATTGTTTATGTATTACGATGTATTCACATGAAATTTTGTCATTGTAGTGCATAGGTATGCTCGCAGTTCCATTCTAAAACTTCCGATAAAGCTATATAATCTAGGCTATATTTAATTGCGTTCATCCCTACGTTTAATTCCTTCAAAGTTTTCTTCTAAGTTTTTAGTTTTTAGTTTTCTAAGTTTTAAGTTTTCTAAGAGCGAGGCGCTGTGGTGTAGTGGTTAAGGCGTTGGACTTTGAGTCCAGAGGATCAGGGTTCAAGTCCTGCGCCGACAACTATGAAGCCATGCGTTACAGGCTCTTCAGCAAGGCTGTTAAAGACACAAGTGTCGCTGGCTGCTAACCCCATGCCAGATAATTATTTATTGGTTGGCGTCAGGGCGGGCATCCGGCCGTAAATCCCAGCTCCAGCAGTCCTGATCAGGGTGGGCGAAAACGTGTTAACCTGTATGAAAACATGGACATTAAGAGAATTAAACGATAAAAAGGAGGTTAGTTTAGTTAGTTAGTTTTCTAAGTTTTCTTCTTTCTTTTAAGTTTTCTTCTTGTCGTTGATAACTCATTAGGGGCCTCTGAAAACTCTTCTCTTTGTTGATCAAACATTTAAGAAATTTAATAGCTTAACAGAAGCTTCGTTTTTGAAAATTCTCCTCTATGTTGATGAAGCATCTTAAAATAACGATTTGCATTTAATTTTGGATTAAATTTTTTACCCACATATCATTAGATGGCGCGCGTAGGCTATATATGATATCAGCAGAAAATGTAGAGCGAATGATGGCTGACTGTCGGTGGTAAGTACAGTGGGGTTGTATTTTAACTTTTTAAGGGCCGCGTGTAGTAACAAAGACTACTACGGTCCGGTTCTGTGTAAGAGGGCCGCCACAGAACCGCTCGCTCCCCCCTCTTTAGTCACCTTTTTTGACTCGCCCGGGAAGCTCTGAGCTGCAAGTCTTTTATTTGTTCCACGACTTGCTGGGGAACATGGCTGTCGGATCCGTGATGACGTCAGATTATGCCGTAAGCCTCTCGCTCAGGCTTTGTGGCCTTTATTTTAGAAAGCGTTCATGTCATGGCGCAGCATGCCGTTGGTTCTCGCCTGTGAAACTGTTTACGGCAGAATTATTTCCGTACTCCTACATTACTCTCGTGCGGATCCAAATCTTAATTATAAGGCCCTTTAATATACCGTAGGCTATTGCTTTGGCAACAGTACAGCTAGCTAAACAATAAACTAAATTCGGCAGTTAACGTCATGTCCCGGACATGACGTTAAACTGTGCCCGGCAGCCCTGCCCCTGCTGCCACCATTATTAGGGCAGGACGAAGCGTTGTGGCCGAGTGGTCTAAGTCGCTGGTCGCGGATTACGAGTGCGACAGCTGTCGATTCGAATCCAAGCCGCAACAAAGACTTTAGAGTCACTTCGTGCACCCTTTGGCAAGGGTGATTTAAATTCGTCAGCCGCAACATGTTCCTACGATGCGTACCAGATGCGGTGGTTCACCCGTGGTGGTTTACCACCAGCGACCATCAGCTGGTGAAATTGGGCATCACCCTTTCCCCGCAAAGGGCTAAAACAACAACAACAGCAGTGATTCGATTGATGATTTTAAAACTTTTATCACAACAAAAGTTAGCACTTTGTTGTTAGTTTTGTCTTGTTGCCAGACTGTGGCTCGTGCTGGGCGATGGGTTCGACGAGTGCGCTGGCCGATCGCATCAACATAAAGCGCGGAGGGGCGTGGCCGTCGACCTACCTGTCCGTCCAGAATGTCATCGACTGCGGTAATGCTGGCAGTTGCAACGGAGGCGACGATACTCCCGTGTACGCCTACGCGCATGACAAGGGAATTCCGGATGAAACTTGCAACAACTACCAGGCCAAAAATCAAGGTATGATGAGCGAAGAATATGTGTTGATTTTTAAACAATTTTGGTTACAAGGTACGACATGGCATGTTAGCATAGCATGTACTATGGAAACTGAGAATCACTGATCAGTGATTGCAAAACAATGCAATAGCTCATTTACTAAGTAACTGGAAGAAATGTACCTGATGCTGTGTAGTCTATGTCAATTTACAATTAATAATTAATTATAACTAGTAAAAAAATAAATAATGTTGATAATGCAACAGAATTATGTTAAATAACATAATTTTTTTTATGTTTCTTACAAGTCATTGTCATGACTTGTAACAAAATTCACCATGACTTGCAAAATGGTGAGCTTTGAAAATGGCATTAAGGTCATCTTATTCTTATCACTGTTTAGCGAAACTGATTAATTATATAAATTTTATGAATTACTAACGATGCGTATTGTTTGCAGCGTGTAACGAGTTCAACCAATGCGGCACCTGCAATCCTGGTGGCTCTTGTGCCAAGGTGGCAAACTACACGCGCTGGATGGTTTCTGAGTTTGGGTCAGTCGACGGACGAGACAAGATGATGGCGGAAATCTATCAAAATGGACCTATCAGGTATCTCATTAAGCTTAAAACGAGTGACAATCTATGTATCACAGTTATAGTATTGCAGCGTCAATCAGTTGAAATTGTGTTGAATATACGTCATTTTTAACGTCTATTAATTGTATAATTTCTGGGTTTTTTTCTGGGCCTTTAAACCATAGATGATGCTTTGGAAGTGCTTTGCTATGTATTTTGATAAACAGCACAGTTACAATAATTACAGAATGTTTCTATAGCCTTTGTAGATACATATCAGATTTTTTAAAACTGCTATAGACAGGCCTGTATTTATGCAAATTTGCATCGCAATTGGCGAATCAATTTGACCCCTTTATGGGCGCATCATGGGGCATTAGTGTTATAATTGATCCGTGGGGTGGGGATAATAAAAATAGTTTGGTGACTACTGAAGTCGGCGCAGTGCACAGTTCCGTTAATTATTTGTAATGAATGCGCACCCATGAAAGCAAAGAGAATGCTAGTCTTCAGAAGTAGTTGAAGAAGACACTGAATGGTGAACATGGACTGCAGCGTTTTTATTAAATAATGAATACATGCTGGTGCTTGTATTAAAGCACCTTTGCAAACGGTATAATTCAACATAACTATACCGTTGCAATGGAACATAATTAATAATAGAAGACAATTGCTGTAGCAATTATAATTGCTATAGAGCCTGCTTGGCACTGCTTGCATATTATTTGCATCTAGAGCACAATGCTTATAAAATATAATGACTTAACAGTTATATGCAGTGCCGTGAACGATTTTAAGACGATATGAAGCTGCTAATCAAATTTGTGAAACTACTAATCAAATCTGAATTTGATTAGCAAAGTGCTAATCAATTTTTTGAGCTGAAATACGGGCCTGGCTGTAGATGTCGATTGTTATTACGCATTGTGTTTACATTTATTAGACATTTGAATTTTAGTCAATATTTGTTTAGAGATCATAATGCTATGCTTCTACGCTGTTGTGCTAGACTTGTACTATTGACTGGATCTACACTTATGCAGTGAACACTAGTGCAATGAATGATTCAACATTTGTATTGTTTATTATTATACACTTACGGGCTGGTTTCTCCAACACGGATTTAATGGTGGTTCAGGATTTAGCCTATGCAAAAAGGTGGATTAAATCCTGAACC
>JAQIWG010003349.1:0-18074 GCA_034695025.1 Chamaedrilus cognettii
GAAGGGGGGGGGGGGTAAATTGAAGACCGAAAAGTCAAAGACTTCTAAACTCCATTTTTGTCTTCGATCAGCAATCTTGAATAGCTAAATTTTCTTTCTAAATCAAAAACGTGTTTTAAATGTGACGGTTTTCAAGCAGACTTCAGCTTCTTTAAAAATCAATCGAGATATCATTTGGGGTGGCGACATTTCACCCCCTCGCTCCGACTTCTTTTACTTGCGCTCGTGATCGGGACAGTTTCTGGTCGATGAAGATATTTGAAAGGATTCCAATATTGACCGGCACCGGCCTCATTGTATCCTATATACGCCACGCAGTGTGGGCTGCTGCATTTGCGGCTGCTGCTGCTGCTACTGCTGCGGTCGTTGGGTTGCTAGAGTACCGTTGTCAACAACAGCGTGCGTGAGTAAACTGCTGCTGCGTGTTCTAACGCCCTCTCGTCTACTGCCTTGTTGCCACGAGCGAAAATATTGCGATTGTATAGAGAATGTGGACAGCAGCTTCATAGCCGACAGAAGGTTTCTGAAATAGTGTTAAATCTACCAACATAGCGCTTGTTTTTGATGTGTCATTGCCATTGTTGATATTGTTGCTATTGTTTGGTTGCTACTGTTTTGTTAAAGCCACAGGTATATGTAAATTCAATAAGGCAACAACAGTTGCTTCTTTTGGGCTTTTATCCCGCACTCTGAAACTGCCGCTAAAGCAGCAGTACTAAGTCGTGTCCATTTATAGGGTCAATTTTTTGAAAGAGTGTATATTGCTTGGATAGCCCCAATAGGCTTTTGTTCGAAAGAAGAACATGGTCCAAACTTGACTTTATTCTTGTGCCACTTTTCAAAAATTAGCGGCATTTTTGCAAATTTTAAAACCAGCAATATGGTGTACGCTTATTAGAATTGCAGAGCGTAATTAATTCAACGTATAAGAATTGGTATGAAGCATTTTTACAATCGTGCTGGCTGTTTTGAACGCCATTTTGCGCTAATTGTCCCCTTTTGCTCCTCATCCGTTCACGTGGCAAACTGCCTTTCAGCCTTGCCGGCGTCACGTGACACAAATCGTAATTATCTTGGCCAATCAGCAGCCAGCGCAGCGCATGAACGGGCGGGCGAGATCGATGAGGAATGCGGGTGTGGTCACGAGATAGTAGGCCTGGGCCAGATGATGATTGTATAGTCAGCAAGCGTGTCGTTTAGATACTACACCTGCAGCGATGTGTCATGGCGTCTGCTTTGCGAAATATTGCACTATAGGTAGCAGTAATTAAACTGCCTTTGCGATCATTTTCCGACCTAAGATGGAAAATAACCTGTTAACTCATCTCGAACACAGATACAGCGTAGCTAACCTGTGTTTCATTTAAGAAATTTTCTCCATATTAGGCCGTGATCGATTGGATCGCGAATTAAATTCGACACGGAATGTTCGTTCGATGTGGAATATGAATTTAATATCGCGAGATCCGGTTGAATCCCAGTCTGGATTGTGCTGGTAAGACATGACGGAAGGAGAATAAAGCGTCCAGATTGTGCTGTAACAAGCAACGGTCATTGTATAGCACTTGACGTCGATTTGCAGTTACGTGCACAATTATGTGGCTCCAGAGCTGATCTAAGTAGGCCATAGCGTAGGTTTCTTTTCGGTATTTGTTACAATAGGTTTATCATACATTACAGTCGTTGCAAATCAAGCTTTACCCTGTATTGTCTAACACTAACACCATACAATACGACACCCACTATCAATTAGGCGACATATCCCGAATTTTGCGTCAATTTTGTATGCACGCCATGCATTTATAAATACGATTCGCTGAAAAAACAAGAGTTCGCGAATTGGTCTCTGTGGCCTTCTTTGGGTTCTTCTTTAAATTTCGTTGCGTTTGCATACTGCTGGCTACTTGCATTCGGAAACAATTTCAATTGATAACGTCTGGCAATGGCAAATGAATGGCGAGCTTCTGTCGAGTACGAAAATAAATTATTATTAATAAAAACTATTCATATTGTTGAGGGCCGACGCATTCAAACTGTCACGCAGATCAAGTGAAAATTCATCAAACTGAATTTAGGTGCGCGCGTGTTTCAATTAATAAGCCTCCGTGCATCGAGCCGACTGTTACTATAGTGCAACATCATCCGAAGGATAGATCTTTTATACAATAATGCGCGACGCATTTATTGAGGTTAAAAAGACACGGAAGGCGGAAAGCAATCTAGAAATTATTGAGAAATCAATGGCGCAATTAGATATATTAATGTCGGCGTGTCGTAGTGTACGAAATGCTGGGGTAGACACAGAGTTGGTAACGAGAGTCGACCAAAATCTTTAAAATACTGCGCGCTTATGCTGCATCTATTCTATTGACAATGTAATAGCGTTTTTAGCATTGTGGGTCTTCAGGCTTTAGCCATTGTCGACGATGCATAGTTGAGCGGTTTTCCGTGCAGACAACGCAGCGTGTTGCGTTGCATCCATCACGTTTGGAACGTTTAACCCCTAGTTGGATATTTTAGCTAAAATACATTTTGCGGCTTTGGGGCTTTGCGGCTTTGTGACTTTGCGGCTTTGTGACTTTGCGGCTTTGCGAAAGCCGCTTTGTGGCTTTGAGGCTTTGGGACTTTGAGACTTTGTGTCCCTGGGTCATCTCTAGAAGGCATTTCTAGCGATTTGCGTATATAGTTAAGGAATACAAGTTGTGTGAAAAAAAGTGTTTGAAGTGTACAAGATTTAACCCCTAGTCGGATATTTTAGTTAAAATGCATTAGCAAGATGGCGATATTTTGAAGCGTTTTTCATCATTTTTCTTCACTATAATGCAGCAAAACCAATGAGGTATTGATGGGTTCCACCAAATATGCGTTAATTTGCATCGCGATTTAACGTTGGCTGATATTGCAGAAATGGAAGCAAAATTACACAATAATAATAATTGCTAAACAAGTTGGTCTATCAAATGCGTGAAAATTCATAGAATACATATGAATATACACTGGACTATCCCGCGCAATGGAATATATCGCTGAAACCGAAAGGACCGGTACAATTATGAAGCTTGTGTCAGAAGCGCTATGATATATAGTAGTGAGACATGGGCAATGAAGGCCGATCAAGAGGCCCGGTTCGAGCGAACAGAGATGAGAATGGTGAGATGGATGAGAGGCGTGTCATTGAAAGAGAGGAAGTATAGTGCCGATTTGAGAGCTAGAATGGAATTGGAGGCTGTGGGGGAGGTGGTAAGGAGAAACCGACTGAGATGGCTGGGGCATGTTTTGAGAAAGGAACCGGATGATTGGATGCGGAAATGTATGGATTGTGAGGTAGCTGAGAAAAGCGTCAGAAATGACGTGGCAAAGCCTGACAGCAAAGGATATGAAAGCTAGAAAATTACGACGTGAGGATGCGACGGATAGGATAAAGTGGAGGGCGGGTGTGCATGGCTGCAAATGACCTACCCCTGTGTAGACGGGGAGTGCGGCCACAACACGCGAGTGTGTGTAATGGAATATCTCATAAATTCAGATAAATGGTTATGTTAATGTCCTTAATAGTGGTCTTATGTTAATTGGCATGTTGATGGTTTGTATCAAAACAGTGATATTTAGCCTACTAGATGCTCTTTACATGAATTCATTTCATTCGCCTGTAGTATAGCCTACTGCGTGATTGAGATCTCTGTTGCGCCTAATATCCAGCAGCATTTACACACTTAGGGCTGGTTTCTTGAAAACGGATTATTTAATGGTGGTTCGGGATTTAAGCCACCTTTTTGCATAGGCTCAATCCTGAACCGCCATTGAATCCGTGTTGGAGAAACCGGCCCATAGTATCGACCAGCATGTGTCGTCATTGAGATTTCAGGCAAACAAGAAGATTAAAAGGGCACGACTGTAACCCTGAAAGGAAAACATATGGCACAACATCACATTTTAATGGTAGCATGTTACGTAGTAGGCTTACGCGTACTGGTACCTAGCGTACCGGGTACATAGCGTACCGGGTACATAGCGTACCGGGTATCTAGTGTACCGAGATCTTATTGTCCGAGATGCTCTGCAGACAGCCAGTACAACTGCAGTGCGTACCATTGACTGCGGTAATAGTGTACCCAGCGGTGGGGCAGGGGGGCGGACGACTGTATTATACATCCCCCTAATCGCAAGCAATAAACGCATCGTACAATTCCCGCGACACAGTTCTCCCCGAAATTTATTAAATTCGGTTGGCTACCCCATCTCTAGCACAAGTGGGCATTATCGGATAATACTCGATTTTTCACTGCAATATTTTCGTTCAGCCATTGACTTCTTCAACACAAGGATTAGCTTTTCCAGTATAATCCCAGGGACTGGACTACAGCCAACCACCATCCGGCAGACCGTTTTCGAATTTAAGCACCACCGCCAAGAATTTTGGCCACCACCATCTCACCCAGAAATCAAACTCATGACTGCGCCCATGCCCGGGACAGGTGCAAACATTGTCACAGCGCCGCCGCTGTCGCCGCCTGTCGCGTGGCAGACACGGCGGCGGCTGATCGGTTTAAAATATTAATGCGATTTGATCTCTGACTGATGTACGAGTGCTGCTAGCCTAGGCTGCTAAGGGGAATGGGGGGCGGGGGGAGGGGGAAGGGAGAGGGGAGGGGTGAAAATGATTAATTATTGACAGGTATTAACACGCGCCTTACTGATATTCTTTTATAAATTGTCTGTTATCTTAATCGTAACCTAGTCATCTAAACCTACCGTAACTTAACTTAAACTAACTTAAAGCTTACTAAGTTATCTTAAACCGAGCGTAAGCCTAACTCAAATCTAAGCCTAAAAACAATTTGGTCAAATCTACCCTGCACGTATATAGTCTGCATGTACCTAAACCTGTCCCGAACGCTCACTTATCCCATATTAACAAAAATTTAAGGCTCGAATTGTCTCAGGACAATTGGTGCGGGTCCCAGCGATAGAGGGGGAGGACAAAGATGCCCACTGCATGGGCCGGCCTCAATAGGCGCTGTAGTAATAACAATGAGTCTACGGGTCATGATGATGTTTACAGCGTGCGGTATTTATTGCATTGTTTTAGAGCGTTTTTAATGCAATAAAATATGACAAAACGGTCCGTGGTATTGATGGCGCGAACATTCGACAGCGGAATTAATACAGGTGCACCGTGGCGAGCTTATGATGCACGAGATCGTTGATGTTGATGTTTGACATCAGATGGAGGCCTCTAGCAAAGAAACAGTATTTATCCGGGCGTGCCAAAAAGACATCTACATGTATCAGGGCTATCTGCCATGCGCTTTTTTTACCGAAACGCGTTTGGTCATTTTTATCTTTACTAAAGTATCCTAGCGAATGGCGTTTTAACGTTACTATTTTGCGTATGCGTTAGAATTCTAGGATTGCGAGAACCTGGATATCCCATTGAGCAGTAAATCTGTCTGCAATTTGGGCTTCTTGACAGAAGCAGCAAACTACGCGCTGACAGGTGCGGGCTGATAGCAGCAGAAGGATTTGAGCGTAATTGGGTGACTGACGGGTCCGGTGCAGCTGCATATCTCGGCAGCGAGGCAACAAGTTAAACTAACAAGTCTCCATCATGGCCTGCATTACAGTAGTTACTATACTGTGTATCATACCTGCATGTCGTGTAGTTTGTTTTCAAGAATATAGTGAAACTTGCTGCATGCTATAATGATGTGGTAGGTAGTCGTTGGTTAGGTAAACCTCCTGCATTAACGGCGGGACAAGACTTGTTCAGCTTATTTAATTCTTATTTAAGGTTTTCTCTTCTTATGCGGTACCAGTACGTTGTGTTATGTCTGCTTTCTCTACTCTTTTGAGTGAATAAAATATATTAAATTGCCCCCCTACTTCCCAGACGCATGTTGAACCCGCTTGTCAATACATAAACACTTAATGCTTGCTGATTACAGGACTTTTGTACGATTCCCTGCATAGCTTGTGAAAGTGCTTGTGAAGGTATGCGTCTCATTTAGCAGTGTAACATTGTGAACGTATACATGTAGCATACACTATCATTAACAACTTCATTGTATGATGTATCTGCGCGCAGGTTTCAATCTCTCAAACAAGGATGCTACCATTACCGCTGCTGCTCATCGTCAAGTCGATAAAACTGAGCTCTCCCCGCGGCCGCAGCTCATGGGTCAAATCTAGACCCTCAGCGCATCGCGCCCGGGGTTCGATACCAAAAGTCGTACAGCACTCATCGATCACCCTCATTGATCCGTGACCTACCCCCGATCCAGCCAATCGACGCCTACGGGGGCGTGGTCACAGGAAATCGGGGTCACGCATCGTGGCGCAACATCAGCGCCGGCTAGCCAGCAACAATAGTGTCGTAGGAAACACACCTACAATGTGACGAGGCTACGGCGATTGTATCTTATTGTTTGAGCGGCTATAGCGCGCACGCGCACCGTACGCCGGGAACAAATGACTGTAGCAGGCCTATACCGTACAAGGGCCACATGAGAAGTCGCAGCCTGCCGCTGAAACAGGGAACGAGACTGCGAAAGCGTTTGCGCGCAGACGGCGCTACTGCTGGCCTAGCGCTTAGCGAGAGCGTATACGGCTATAGATCCCGTGATCAGCAAACGTGTACGCTGCAATAGCACCGGATATAAACCGATCGGTACTATGTGATAGCTACGCGATTAGAGCGTGTTGTTTAAAGACGCATCGACAGCTGAAAGGATATATAATCATAGTCAAGAGGAGCGAAGCATTTTGGGATTACTGGATTATTTGATTTGCTTGCTGACAATATGGCGCGGTCGACGACGAGAAGACAGTGCATTGCGAAGACTGCGGCGGTGTGGATTGTACGACTGGCGCTGATTACACAGGTAAGTTTAGCGAGAGGGTTTGGATGAGAGATGATGGGCAGGTTTGCTCGCACGCTGACAGGTGTTGTAGTATCAGCAGCGTGCGGTCTTGTTGTCGGTGATTTTGTTGCATGCTGCGTATCATTGTATTCTGTTATATCTTATCATTGGATTTTATTATATGCTTGCCGGTATCAAGTTTGCCTGCAGGCAACAATGATTTGTGTTTATGAACAAGTTTCTAATGCCTGCCATTTGCACAGCACCGAATTGAGAGAACAAGTTTCAAGCTAAAGCGTTGTTAATCATCTTTAGCAAATAATGGAGCTTTGAGATAGGCAAAAAGATTAGGCAGCGCGCTAGTGCTAAGTCGTGGAAGACGACAAAATAACATGATCGAAAAATTCACTTTTTTTGCGAAATAATAGTGTAATATACGCTAAATTAGAATTTCCATTCATTAGATCAGATATTTGAACTATTAAAGCAAAGTACTGTAGCAGATGGTAATAAGTAGTAGTAGTTATCGTTCACTGCTAACTTGTGAAAAAATGCATGATAATGATAGCTCTAGGCAAGGCTATCTTCATTTGGCTGCTAATGGGAGCGATGTTTATCGACGATAATTGAATGCGAATCCGCTTAGCTGCGTTCGCACAGCGTTAAGTTGCTTGAGGCTGTTTGCACTGAAGCGTGATACGCTTCTTATACAGCGATATCTGCAGCAAAATAAGCAGCAGCAGCAGTGCAGCAGCAGCAGCAGCAGCAGCGGTGGGTTTATCAGCGGCTGCTGTTGCCCTTTAAGTTGGCAATGTCAGAAGCATATAGGCGCAGCAGCGTACTGCAAGCAGCTGCAGGGAATTGACAAAGGTGTACGCGAGATCGATGCGCCTTTGTGCGCTTTCTGTGCGCTCCTTGGGCGCCCTTTGAGCGCTGCCTATAGTTACCGGGGTCGTCTCCTCTCAGGCGTGACCCAGTGAGGCCTGCACGGGGTCAGCTCTTGACGCTGGAGCATGCTGTGAGGCAGACAAGTCGTAACAAGTAGAGTCTTGCAGTGCGAAATGCTAATCACATGCAAGTGTAATTGGATACTGAAGAGGAATGTAATTAAATAGGACAAATTTGCTTCTTTTTTTGGAATTTTTTTTTAAAGATTGTGCACAATCATAGGACATTTTGCATTTAGTGCATTTAAATTTAGATTTAGTGGACCTAAACACGCAAACTGTACGTAGTAGCAAGAAATGATAGCATTCGATCAATAAGAATTATAATGCAGATAATAAGTATAAGGCATTTGAGACAATCTGCAAAAATAAAATTGGACATATAAATCATATTGATTGTGGCGTTGCAATAAATTTGTCTGTAGACTTGCAATTGTTTGCAGAGTTTATTTAGCAGCTAATTGCAGAGTTCAATATATTTTTTGTTACTGCCACAAAAAGTTTATGACATGATTAACACAGCACCGAGAGACCGATGTGATTTATTAATAGATTACAGTATTATTTGACATGTCTTGCAGGTCAATTTCTTTTTGAATACCCTAACTTTTGTAGTCATCCTGTAAACTGTACAATGCAAACGTCCCTCACCATCCTAATATTTAACTCAGACATCAAACGTCAAGCGCTGCGGCAGCAAACCTCTCCTATCAATTCCCGGTACGATACCGGCCGACGGAAACGGTCCTATGATGTATTTCATTGTTAAAGGCAACAAAAAACTTTCGCCGCACAATGCTCCGCGCTACGTGAGGTCACACTAAAGCGAGGTGTGTTAAGTCCAGCATACGGACGTCTGCTAAACGCCGGCCTCGCACCGGCAGGTGTGTACAGTGTAAGGACCTTGCGCAGCATGACGAACAACAAAGCGTTAAATCTGATTCACTAATAAAATACATATTGGCTTGGTGATATATTGTTCAGGAGGCAAGAGCAGGTACCCACAGTATTGCTGACGCCGCTAGGCTGCTAGGCTATTTTAAAAAGCTTTTTGTCAAATTTGTTCTAAATTTAGCCTCAACCTAACCCTAGACGTAACCTAAACCAATTTTTTTTTGTTCAGTTATGCCCTGAATCCAACTAAATATAACGTCCCACCCTAACAGTAAAAGATCTTAAAATAAATGAATAAGTGAAGAAGGCTGGAATGGCTAAAAATAGCAACGACCGCCTGGTAGGCTGAGCATTGCTGATATATAAATCTTTTATTCATCATCCGATATCGCGTTCAAGGGTAGTGTAGGCCTTCTATTTTGCTTAGTATCGTTGTCAGATAAAAATATTAGGGGGCTACCGCCCAATTTATTTTCAGAGGTTGGTACGCAGTAGTCAGTATCGCCTAGTCAGTGTGTTCTGACCTTATCGCCTATTGATGCTTTTGCCCAATAGCTTAGCGATGGGGGGAGGGGGTATAGGGAGACCGCCCAGGGTGCAGAATTCAAGAGGTGGTAGAAACGTGTGTAGTGGATGCCGAGAGAATTGATTTTGAAGCATGCTCCGAAATTATTAATCGGCATGTGCACAAAGCTGTAAATAGCGGCACATGGCATCTGTACAGGTCTGTAGTCATTTTTGCCATTTTAGGAAAAGCTTGCAAATTGAACTGATTACTGCTACGAACTACAGACTTGTTGAACGGGTTGCCTAGATAGGCCTGCTGAGTCTGATTCGCAGAAATATATATAAACAAACGGGTTATTCAGAATCTATCTAACAGGCAAGGCCGTACGGCAAGGCACAAAATTGTAATCGATTTCTGCTTTGAATTGAAGATTTGTCAACGCTGCGGGGCCTGTTATATTTCTCATGTCTGAACGTTAACCAGCCGACATACATGTACATGTACATGTATTAAGGCAGGCATATAATCCGGGCCTAGAAGTCAATCTCGTGTGTTACTCAGTGTCAATATCCCGATAGAGAGTACATCTCGTAGCTTAAACCCAGGGTTGACTGCTGATCCATTGAATGTGAGTAGTGTTGTCGGCTTGACTACGTTGTGCGTTATAATGTTGCCTGGATCGAAAAAGTAGGCCACTTGCTCATAGACTTTAATAGATTTTGACTGGATGCCGTGAATTAAGGTATCAGCTGAAACAAGAAATTGCAAATAATGGTAACTGGTCATGCACGTTTTAGATCGTTCATCTTCCATCTTTCTCCAACACGACG
This sequence comes from Chamaedrilus cognettii, assembly GCA_034695025.1. Lineage (NCBI taxonomy): Eukaryota > Metazoa > Annelida > Clitellata > Enchytraeida > Enchytraeidae > Chamaedrilus > Chamaedrilus cognettii. The sequence goes on from JAQIWG010003349.1 coordinate 10,040, forward strand.
AACTGGTTTCGGTTCAAGCCGACTAAAATTTTGACGACCGAAACGCTTTTTTCATCAGCCTAATTTTTCAAAAGCGCATTGACGTAAGTTAATTCCGGAGCTCTCGATGCAACACGTATTTGCCCGGTTATAGCCTTACCACAGGCTTATTGCTAATTGAAATGTTAACAATGGCGCCGACTGACGGTCGTGACCCATTCGTGACGCGGCTTGAAGATTTATGAATGGATTAATGAAGTCGCTTCAATCGCATTGCAAAACTAATTTGATTCCGGCGGAAGCGAATGACTGCCTGAATGCAAGAACGAATTGATTTTAAATGGACATTCTCGGCACCCGACAGCGTTCGCATAGTTGAAACGTTTGATTTATTGGCAACTTACATTGTGGCTTGCCAGATAATCAAGTTTACACGAATGGAATAGCATATATTGACAGCGTTTAAGTTTAGAATGAAGAATTGCGCATTTTTGGTTATCATTTTATAGAAAGCAAAATATGAAGTTTTTGAAGTTAAAGCGCTTTTCTGGATTTTAGTTTGAATTACATTTAATTTAAGATTTTGAAATGGCCAGCTGAAAATTATCATACTTCAAGGGCATTTAAAGTTTTACTGCAGGCCAGCAACGATAAACTAGAAATGAGCCTGTTTATAGCATATCGATCTTCATCATTTACTGTCCACATTGCTGTCCCATTTACTGTTATCATTTTTATGCCCACTTTTCTGTGTCAACACAGGTTGGACGTTTCCCACGATGAGACTCCCCCACAACTCTCGATTCTTTGCCATTTCTCCGTTCATGCCTCGCTCCTTCATATCGCTCTCTACCGCCTCCTTCCATGTTTTCTTGCCCCTCCCTCTTCAAACGATCCCCTCCACCTTAATATATCGGCATACCCAGTCTACCTCATTCATGCGTTCCACATGTCCGCATGATAATATGAAGAAATCGTGGTATTGGTACTCGACTCGGGCTCTACATTTATTTTCGAACTGCTCAAATTGTTTGCAAAGCTATCTACCTTCAAGTCTGAATTGGGAAAAGAGGCCTATAGAAAAATGATGTAAGTTCTGTACAAAAAATCTGCACCATCGCTGATAATAACTTAGATTTAATGCCGTTTTCGGCGACCGAAGACGTCATCGGAGAACTGAAACAACATGGATTCATGTTGTCTATTTTCTTCTTAACACTTACACGCGGCTAAGCGCTTCCTTTATTATCTCAAAGGGTGGTGTTAATACTTACAGCTTGTTAGAGTTCTAGTAGCCTAATCTTGTTGTCAATGGTTTTCTGAGGGGTGTGCGTGGGTCAGGAGCCAGCTAATAGCTACTCTTCAATTCATTTACGGGCTTAACCAAAGTCATAGTTTTCTCTTCAATTTCAGGGTGCATTCTCCTGTACACATTGCAGCCATAAGAAGAGCACTTTAAACTATTCTCTTAGACGGAAAAAAAGGCTGAGCATTCAGGCAGACGTTCGTTTGTTTTATCTCTGGAAATTTCCAAGTGCGTTGAACTTGCCTAAAGTTTCCTTGGAGAATTCGTCCTTGAGACAGGGGATAATTACTGCTCTTCCGGTAGACGCTTAAATTGGGACTTTCGCTGACCCGGCGCATCCGAAATACAGTTCATTAGGTCTCAGGGAGATCATGGCCTTACGCGGCAGTAACTATGTACTAAAAATAATGAGATACTATTACCAATGACCACAAAAAATAAGCCTGCTTAATATCTCTGTAGTCAAATCGTGATATCAAGCGTGGAATCTCTTGTAATTTTACGTAGGAGTGAGTTTGTAGCCGCAAAATGAAATTTCATCAGCCTCTCACATCACACCACATCACATCAGTCAGATGTAATTATCCGTCATCTTTCGATATCGATTGTGAAAATGTGAATGGTTTTTGAGCTAAGCCACCCTAGCCTACGACGAGCATTGTATCGATGAACTTTGCCAGCGTGTCCTAGTCCACTATGCTTGTTCATGTTAGTCCAGCTATGTTTTGTTGGTTTTTTGTAGTTTAGGGACCGTAGCACCAAGGGCTGTGCACAGTCCGGTTCTGTGCAAGAGAGCCGGCACAGAACCGCTGCTCCTTTTCTTTAGTCGCCTTTTACGACAAGTCCGGGGAGCTCTGGGCTGCAGGCCAATTCTTTCTTCTCCGCCCTGCAGGGGTGAGTCCAGCTATACAGGAAGGGCTATGCGTCAATGCATTGCATGCAAGCGCAAATGTATCAAACTTGTATCAAAATAAGTCACGAAAATCAGGATGATAAGCCTTATTTGCATGAATGGATGTGTTGATGTGAAGAGATGTACTGCTGTATGTATAATTCTAATTTTGTTCATGCTGCTTCAAAGCCCATGCTCTAAGCCAACATAATATGTGCAATCAAGTTGTCATTTGCTTTGCAGCGCGAATGTAGGCTACTTAAGAAAAAAATCTTTCTAGGTGTTTACTTTGTGACTATGTTCCAATAATGCGCAAAGATTTTGTATTTAAGTTGAGGAGTTATTTCCTAAAAGCGGAAGGTCAGGACAGGGTGTCTCAATTCTACTGCCAAAAAATGAAGAAGTATTGTTACTGTCTTCAAAACTTCCCCCCATCCTTTTCACGATTTCTGCTCGGAAGAAGTTCTCCCGAAGGATCCTATACAGTTAGAAATTGAAACACTATTAAAATGGCAATATTTTCAAAAATTGTGCAGTTAAAGGAAAAAAACCAACATTAAATTAACATTAATTATTCTGCCACGGGTTGGTTGATGCCTGTTTTTCTGTATCGCGTGTCATCACGTGCTGTTAGGTCGCGTGTCGCATGCCACGAGCCGGTATACACGTTTTTAACGCAGCAGCAGCAGCATTAGCTGCTGCAGCAGCATCAGCAGCAGCAGCAGCAGCATGTCATAAAAATAGGAATCATGCAGCTGCAGTGCCTACACTGCATATGCATATTCCTACACTACATATGCTATGCGTTACTTTCAACCATATCAATTGCGCGGCAGCCCTATAGCTCCCAGAGCGTGTCTTAATTAAGAGGCGACTAAAGAATAAAGCCCTCCCCGCAAAATCTCAAAAGCAATCTCCGCCCCTGATGCACATTGTATTGAGGGCTGGATGATGTAACGTGAATCTGAACTTCAAAAGTCTTTCAGCAGCTTTGGATTCAGTATAGTCACTTCAAAGCAAACCGTAGGCCGTACAGTGACAGAGCGATCCTGGATGGACGGTTGCAGGCATCGCTGTATGCTTACACGGCCTGTAGATATAGGCCTACCTACACGCGGTTTGAGGTTTACGTTTACCCGATGTGAATGTAATATGGCTTCACGGAACGATTTGAATAAATTGGCTTGGTTTGGGATTTAGTTTGAATGGATTCAATATAAAAATTTGATCTAAAGGTACTGTAGATCAAAATAAAACCAAGGACGACTACTGTGCAATTGCGAATCGCTATAGTATAATCGCAGTATAATCGCAGTATAATGGTGAATATCTAGCGACACAGAAAACAAAGAATCAGTGTTGAGCTTCAGCTTTCTTCTTCCTTTTTGTTATTCCTTTCTCATTGTTTTATCAAAAATAAAATCGAAGACTATTGCAATATTATATTACGATACATTGTAGCCTAGTGTTTGTTGTTGTGCATTTTTTATTCTTTTGCGTTATGATCACAAGTATTATAATCAAGTATTACAAGTCTTGTGTTTCATAAACAAGCATCTGTAGAGCACAGTGTGAAAGGATTGCATTTTTAAATTCTCCTCCTCTAATCACACGAATTAAAAAAACAGTTGTCTTGTTTTTATTTTTCCAGGTGTCTCCGATAACCTTCGGTTCCTTCCAGTCCCTCCTCCTCTCCCTTGACAACGACCGGGGTCTCACAGCCCTCGGCCTTCCCTGCAACTCCACCCTCTCCTCCACCCCGACACCCGACCCTACCTCTCGGTCCACTGGGTGTCAGACTTTTTTCCGGATATGCTTAAGCACCTATCAGACCGATACGGTGCTCGCCGCCCAGCGGTGTAACTATGGCGAACTAGTGACGCCTGTGTTGGGTGTGAACAGTTTTAAGCTTGGTGTGGTTGTGGCGGGGACGGGTGACACGGCTAGTACGACAGCTGGATTGCCGCTGAGCGGTGGGCTCGTCAGCGTCCCTTTCAACTACACATGGCCGGTAAGATATGACACTCGAACCTTGGACGCGTGCTTGTAGACAGATTTAAGTTTAGCCCTGATAAGACACGCGTAGCGTTACGCCTTCTAAAACAAGCGTTGAGCTCCATGCTTTAAAAGTCGCGTAGGCGTACGCGACCGTGGTCGATTTTCATGTGAAATGCTACGCCTGCCGCCCTGCCCGTTTCAAATTACGGCACAAGCGCCGAAAACAACTTTAAACGCATATTAGTGGTAAAATTAGTCAAAATTGCTGTCGAAAAACTTTTATTATTGCGTTTTGTTATTTATATAATTCTAATGCGCGTGTTACATTTTAGAGAAAGCTTGATGATTGCTGTGTTGTGTGCGATGAGTAATAGATGCAAAATTCACTATCAGTGTCAAAATACCGGCAGTATTTTGACTTACGGTAAATATAGGATATCTAGCCACTGCAATTTTCTTGCATTTACCATCCCAATGCGAAACTTGACTAGGCTAGTGTATTGGCTGCAAGTCATCTTTTAAGTTCTTTTTGCCGATTGCCTCTTGCCAATCAAGGCTATCAATAGCAGCATTGGGCTAGCTATTACTACCCAGGTAGGTTATTGATTAATTGGGTAGTGCTAATATTATTGATTGCCCAGCGTCGTGCCGCTTGTCTTAAATAGGCCAGTACAATGTATACCTCGCCGACATTTTGCTAAATGCATTCCAGAGAGATTGCATTTATAGGCAACACCTGTTGCTGTTGGAATAGTCAGGCGGTCCTACTAATTATGGATGCCAGCCCTCGGCTGTAATACAATACTCTATATAAAAATATACCGATTCAGAGAGAGGGCTATAGATATAAACTGGCTCTCGAAATGAAGCAGAATTATGAAAAATGAATGCAATATAGATATTAAAATAAATTCTATAATTTATTAATTTTAAGTTTTACTGCAGCGTAGTCCTACTCTTTCTGTCACGTGGCTTCAGAAAGTACTTAGTGACTGTTTAGACAATTGCTCAGGGGTGGTTTTAGAATTCGTTAAACGCATTTGATTTTACAACGTTAAAAGCATGCAGATTGTGAGATTGTAAATCTGAATGTGTGCGTTTCTAAAATAGCAGTTCATTAAGTGCACTCGATACTGTTAACCCTTTGTCGGATGTTTTACTTAAAATGCATTTTGCGATTTAGCAACTTGCGACTTTGCGACTTAGCGACAAGCACAATTGTTTTGAACAGTTCACTTCAGAGCAGAACAGTTCAGTTCAGAACAGAACAGTTCAGTTTAGAACAGAACAGTTCAGTTCAGAACAGAACAGTTCAGTTCAGAACAGAACAGTTCAGTTCAGAACAGAACAGTTCAGTGACCCCTAGTTAAAATACATTAGCAAGATTTTGAAGCCATTTTCATCATTTTTCTTCACTATGATGCAGCAAAACCAATGAGGTATTAAGTGGCTCTTGCAGTCACTTGCTGCGTTTATTTGATCTGTGTTTTTAATGTGCTGTAACTAAAATAAGATCAGTCAATCAATCAATCAATCGATCAGTCAATGGACAAAATTGGATACCCAGTTAGCTGTAGTAGGCCTAAGTATCGGTTTTCTAAAATGAAATCTGTTGTGTGTTCAGGGCAATCTCGCTATCGCCATTCAGGCCTATAACGACATCACAGCGGTGGGGCCTTCTCCAGGTGTGTCTTTCATCTATTGAACCATGCATGAAGGTCCACGGGGGCTGAATATTTCGCATGGTGACTGTTATTGTACATATTTGTCAAAGACATACAACTATAATTTTGCAAATGAATTTTATGCGTTTTAAATTGACTTAGGAGAAAAGTTAAGAAAAGCTTAAGAAATGCATGTGAATGGCCCCGAGCCATCTCTCAGGAATGCATTATTTTATATACTTTCATTAACTAGCAAAGGCGCCGCCAGCCCTGTTTAAAGTCAATGATATCAGACCATGTAAACATCGGTCCTTAAAGTCTAATTTCTGTGAAGCAGGTGAATCCAAGCCCCATCCATTACACACCACTCCCTGTCACTCCACCCATTACCACCACGCTCCCCCTGGCAACACCAAACACCGCCCAATGGCACCATCATCCTCCAGCCCTAACCCAATGACGTTACATGGCGCAAGTCCAAGGATGAATTGTAGCGATCCCTGGTCGCTATGTCTGCGGGCGTGCGATCGTCACGTAAACGATTCGACGCAGAGTGTAAACTGAAAATAGGAAGATCGTTCCAGCTCGCGCGGTGGTCTGTTACACAAACTTACACTGTATAGCATTGAGTCTGTCCCACGGGGCTCTGTACCGTGGCCCTTGGGCGAGAATGGAATCTGCGCCAATCCATCTTGGCTCTTGCTAATTTGCATGCTGGCCGGAGGAAATTTATGAAAAATGCCGGCAAATTGACAACGAGCCTTGGACGACGCTATAACAAGAGATGATGGTTAGTTCGGCGCGACGGACCCCACAGTATATATACGCGTTGAAGAGGAGAGGAGGAGAAAATTTTAAAACGAAATTTGGCAGGTCAAAACAAATCCTAACCTGACGCAGCCCAAACCTACCTTGCTAACCATAACGCAGTCTTAACCCTAATTGAAATCTAAACTTATTTAAGTTCCAATAGCAGAAAATTCCCCCAACCGGTATGCAAATTACAAGAGCCAAGATGGATTGGCGAAGATTTAATTCTCGTCCACAGGGCGCTGTGCTGCAGGCGCCATTAGCTGTGAAACATAACATTAGGGTCCCGACGAGTGAAGAAATCTTTTTTACCGGCTGTTGTAGACCGGAAGATGTAGACATTGCAATGGTTTATTTTGAAAAGCGAAAGTGGAGAGTAGCGGGAGGGAACAAAAGTGTAAAGTCGATTTGAAACCGCTAGCGTATCCCGGTTAGCGGTTTCAGCGGCGAGCTGGGAAGATAGTTGTAACTTGTAAAGCGCGTTTAAGGGGGGAGGTATATGACCGATCTGTGGATCTGCTCCATTTTATTTGAGATTTGGTGTATTCACGATACCATGATGTTAGTTTGAAGCATTTTTCAATTAAACTGCATTAATTCAATCCTGGAGCCTTTATCTCCTCCATCTCTATGTGATGTTGAATTTTATTGAACTGTTGCAACTCCCTCCCCCTCCACCTTCCACGCCGCCCACTTCATCTCTTCATGCGGTTAGATGTCCCGAATAGACGCCGGTAACCTAGACTCGCAGAGCATCGCCGGGTATTTGTATTGGGCTGGAAACGAAACGGAAAGGTGCAGAAAAAAACTCAGCAGACAGCACGACTGGAGCAAAGTTCCGCGTGGGGAATGGGTGGAAGTTGACTGATGTCTCGTGGTCTGAGATCAGAGGTGGTGTTTAGCCAGACCACGACGTGCTGCTATCGTGCGATGGCACCTTCTGTGTAACACACCATATAATATAACCTAGCAACCGTGCAGTCTGTTGTACATTCAGAATACCAACGGAGAAATGACTTCACATTGCAACATGCGGCAACATGCAACATATAGCTGAGCGTGCATGGGCGCCTGTATTTTGTTACCCTAGCAAATCTGGGAAAAAAGAATAGCTTTGCTGCACAGAGCTCCCCTAGCGAATCGTACAAGGCGACTAAAGAAGGGGGAGCGGTTCTGTGACGGCACTCTTAAACAGAACCGGACTGTTTATTTTTATTGTCTTTGTTACTACACACTGTCCTTAAACTACAATCTCACCTCTGTATTTAGTTTGACACAAACGCGTCATGCAGATATTATGCATCATGCCCATGCAGATATTATGCATCATGCCCATGCAGATATTATGCATCATGCCCATGCAGATATTATGCATCATGCCCATGC
>JAQIWG010003350.1:0-18074 GCA_034695025.1 Chamaedrilus cognettii
GGTTGATAAGGAAAGTCGGTCAGCACTCCCCCCCCCCCCCGTAGTACTGCATAGGCTACAACACACACAGTATAGTCAATTAACATAAATGAACATAAATGTAACCCTTAGTGTGGAATTCTTTTTAGGACGCTTTTGCATTTGGGCGGCAGGGGTGGTTGAATTTTCAGGGGGAATGCAATTCTCCTGTGGGAAAGCGGAGGGGGCGGGGTAGTGACGAACATTTGTTGCGGTCATTTTAAACATTGCTTCTCGATTTTTTGGGAGGCCGTTCTTGACAGGGTTGTCCATTTTTGATATCATTCGTAACAGTCCTTGTTCATTTTTACCTCCTATAAAATCTTAAAATAAAATTTTATACCTCCGACCAAGCGGTTTTGCCAAATCCTAACAACCTTGGGGAGATGTATAACACCTTCGCCCCCCCAGAAGGCCCGCCGCTATGGAGGGTGTGCATTGACCAGAGAGAGCCTACGATATTTTCTTGGTGGGGGGATTTTGTCCCCTACCCCCCTCCCGCCCCACACGTTATGCATTGACTACAGTGTCTAATGTTCGAGTTGATCAGAGTTATGCACTGCAGAGGATGCAACATTAATGAGCAAGCATTACTCTCATGGCTGCAGGAGTGCCGGTATCACAAACGAACCTTCCCCTTTCATGTATCCCCCCCTCTCGTCCCATGACGCAATCAAAGGGTCATAACATAAAAACTAGTCAGCTGATTTGCACACAGTTTTGTGGCAATACGAATCGATCCCTCACTGCTTGGCTCGTATAATTTTGAGATTCATGATAAAATGGACAACGACGTTATAACGGCTGAAATTTAAAGCGCCCGCACACCTTTCGGTCAAAACGAAGGAAGTTTTGTCTCTAAAGACTCAAGTCCGTAGAGAACTCGTCGAGCCGCCGACTGCTTGCGGTCGTTGTCTCGGCGCGCAGACCTGACGTCATGATCACTTAGCGACAATGCTGCATGCAGCATTCTTTTTTTAAGGTCACAATGCCCTTAAAGACGGCGGCTGGTGTTCGTTTGACCGAATGCGCGCACACCTAGCGGTCCCGTGCCTATTCGGTCAAACGAACGCCACGGTGAACTTCCTTCGTTTTGACCGAAAGGTGTGCGGGCACTATTATAACGAAATAAAGTCTCCTATATTTTTTTAAAACGTCTTCCGTCATGCGCAGTTATATCAGAAACTGTCTAATTGTGTCTATTCCATTAACAAATGATCTGATTATGCCAGATTTGGATTTTGTGCATTGTGCAAGGGATGGCCCGGAAGGGTGATCTCGAAATATACGGGTATGATCATTTTCAAACATCTGTGACCAGATATTGAGGCATCTCTGTAAAGAGATGCGAATTTGCATAAAAAGTTGTAGTCACATAAAAGATTGACAAGTTTTTCAAAATGAAATTGTATGTACCGGGTGCGTGTTCAACAAGACGCCACGCAGCTACTATAACGTTGAACGTTTCAGAGCATTTTATTGAAATTTGCGAGAGAAATATACAAAAAAACCTGTCAGGGGCGAGACTTTTTGAGGGGGAGACTTTATGTCGAGACATCGGCACAGGGGGTGCACTGGACAAGAGAGAGTACTTCATTTAGATTTCATGCTAACGCTGATTGCGAGAACAGTTTTGCGGTCGTTTATTATCAATAGCTCGGACAATAAACATGCGGCTTCCATCCATTTCAACCAAAGTTTTCGCATCTAGTCGGTGACAAAAGTTCAGCTCAAAACTCTGGATGGGCTTTGTCTGGCAAAATGACAATGCCATGTTAATAAGGCGCGTCTGTTATTGTTCACTAGATGCATGAAAGGGCCGTTATTTCCTTCTGAAGCTCGCAATAGTGAGATCATCCTAGAATAGGGTTTACTATGAATCATAATAATTGTGATATCAGTCTAGGGCTCTCTGCAAATATGCATGCACTGACACCACTGTTAGGAATAGGCCTATACCACTAGATATAGTGATTTTTTTAGGATTGAGGGATTCAGGGTGATTGAGGGATCTGATTTCTAACGCAATCCCCAGATATCTGGGGATATTTAAAAACAAAATTACGCATTTTATTATGGGAGTTGTGACGGGGAAGCAATGGATTTATAATATCTGTATAAGATGTTTACAGTAAAACAGCAAAACAAATAATGTTCCTTATAATGCCTTCACATCAACTCATGTGATTGAACAATATAAACTTGGACGTGGAAGAAAACTTCTCTATTTCCCCACACAAGTTACTAAAAGTCTCCTAAAGCCTCTAAAACTAATCCCAAATTAATTCTGAAGTAATATCTCTGCTATGAGATTGATTATTTTTCGAAATCTAAACTATATTTATATTTTCGCAAAAATATGCAATCTAGGGATATTTATTGGCCGAGATACCCAGAATCTAGGGATATTCCGTTTTGACTAAATGGTATCACTTCACTGCATGCATGCACATGCGCCATAAGCGTTTAACACGCTTAGCCTACGTGAAGATTATCAGCAATTTTTAGTTAGGCCTACCGACATGCAACATCTTTTTGATTTAGCTTATCTGTTTGAAGACGGCAGCGCAAAAGCAGCCCCATAGCTTAACAGCTTTCAAAGCGTGGGGGGGAGGGGTGGGCAGGAAATTTAGCAGGAGGGCAAAGAATCCACCACGTTTGTACCTCTCGTTTACAGCTGCAGGACTTTTTCTCTTGCGCCTTAATCCGGTGGAGGGGTGCTGACAGAAACATCTATTCCATGAAATAACCCCCCATCCCCGGACCGCCACGGGACTGCGCAGAAGTCTTTTGATACAAAACAATGCCCTTTGCACCTCTGGTTTTTGACTAGGCTAAGTTTTCAGCCCGTACACGTAGATCTCTTCCTTCTTTTCTTTGTTCCTGTTTAAGGACGATAAGGCTTGAGGCGGTTCTGTTGACCATAAATACAGTGCTGTCGAGCCTCGAATCAACGTACTTGTTCATCTAGTGGCTGACAAGTTCTGAAGTAGCTGCAGGTTCCAATGTCGCCGCGGCCATTTTTCAAGCACTCATCCGCAGACAAGGGGGGGGGGGGTTAATTTTAAGAACGGTGTGTGAGACTACTACCGTCCGGTTTTGTGTAAGAGGGCCGTCTCAAAATCGCTCCCCCTTCTTTAGTCGCCTTTTACGACTCGCCCTGAGAGCTGCGTCTCTGGGCTGCAAGCCAATTCCGGGGCCTGCACTGGGACAAGACAAGGGGACTGCAGACAATGGCGGTTTTCCATCCATTATATACGAGTGGGGAGGCAGTCCCCCCCCTACACCAGCACGATTTTTTGGGTCATGTTTTAATATAGAAAGGTATCTAAGATTAGACGAAAATGAGACTAGAAAGTGGATCAACCCCCCCCCCACCAGCAATTTTTGAAACTGTCCCTGTCCGCAGAACTTCGCAGTTACAAATACTTTCTATTAAGACTTTCCTCCCGTAGAAGCCAAATCGTTTTTCCTCCATCTTGATTTTGTATTTGTGTAGGCTACACGGCGGCTTGATTGCGCTGTACTGTAGAAAATGTGAATTATGACGATGCACCGTGTGATCTTTTGGCTGTCTGAGAGCTCCCGTCACGACCGCAGGACAGATTTGTGTACAAGGGCGTGGCCAAATATTTCATGATGGGGGGACCATCCTCGCGGGCAGAGATTTATGCTTTTCGCGCAGAACAACCCAGCGGGGGGAGGGGGGAGGGAGGGGTGATGACGGAAGGTTTTTATGGGCCTTCTTGCTTGTCTATTTCTGAGGCCAATCGTAATATCTCTTTTTGATTTCTGAAAGCGTGTTGGGGTCCTGGTGAGACATTTCAAACATTCGTGGTGGGATCAGTCAAATTCTTTGTGGGGACACCCTGGTGGACGCGTCCCCACCGTCCACCAGGGCGGCTACGCCTCGTGCAGATTTGTAATCTGTGCGAATGAGAGCAGACCATTCACAAATATAATCTAGACGACTTCCATGACTCGTGACTTTCGCGATCATTATCGTCTCCTAAAACCAACACGGACATTGATTTTCGTATAATGGTGCTGGACCCGAATCAATACCAGCGCAATCTGCAGCACAGCACACGCTTGATTTTTCTATTTACGAGACATCAGATTATTGCTTTTTTTCAGGCAACAAGAACGAGAAAGTAGTGTGTGACAAGAACAATAATAAGACAGATGAAGGCTTTTGATAATTAGTAAGCACTGTTACACTGACTTCGTGAGGGAAACATGTGTATCACAGTAAGTTTAAGAGCATAAAGATGTTTTTCACACAGAAGGGGCTTAGGACAGACTTATCCCCTCCCCCCCTCCAAACTATTCTCTTCAAGCCCCTCCAGTTTTATTTAAACACATAAAAACCCAAAAGTGTTGGGTAAATGGTATACTTTTGGTGAAGAAAAGGTGGCTTTTTAAAGATGAATTCTAGGTCTATACTGTTAGACGTGAAGTGGTTAATGTCCTATGTAGGTTCGATTCCAAATGCTTGATGACGGTGCTTCACTCAACTTAAAAAAATCTGAAGTCGGAGTGAAAGCGTTTGTTATTTGCTCTGCTCATCAATCATCCCCATCCTCCTCAATCTTTCCCTTGATATCCCCCCCACCCCCCACCACCGTCGCTAGTGAATTCATCTTTAAAGAAAAATGATGTGTAGGCCTATTCGCTTTCGTGGAACAAATATGCTTTTTTGGCACAATTTGTGCTTCCTCCAAAACAGCTAGATTTAGTGCTTTGTCCAAACAATGAGTGGCAACACTGTTTCTTGTATGCGGTCAGTGTGATAATTTGTTTTCTCAATGGTCTGCCTTGGTTTCTAAAAGTCGTTTAAATACACGAACGCAACTTCACAAAAAAATTTTATTACCATGACGTCACGACGAGTCATAGTGGTCTTTTTATTTGGATTAAACGTTTACCTATGACAGGCATGCGACCCGAATTAGGCAGACTGTTTACCACGTTGCTACTGTCGTCATTTTTATTTCCAAGTCATCAGGGAAGCCGCATTGGCCGACTTCAACTGCCGCGCAGTATAACGGGCCTTGTCACGGAAACTACTTGTCAAAATCAGTGCGGTGTGCTCCATTACCCTCAAAAGGCAGATGACCGGTGAGGTCGATAAGTCTTCTGTGGAGACTGCGGATGACAATCTCGTTCTGTTGTTGATGGCGAAGTCGGCGTTGTGTGACACGCGAAGCTTAATCGTCTTTCGTCTATTAAATTTTCTCCTTCAATGTTTTTCACCAGCTCTTCTTCGCCAACTTAATGGTGAGAACTGAGAAGCTTCAGATTGCGCCATAAAAATGACCCCTATAGGACTGTGGACCTTGCCAATACCTCATAGCTTGTTGTCTTCCCTGTTCAGATAATTTTCCTCATTTTCTTCGAAACTCACATATCAGGGGCCTTATTTTTTCATTATCCTTCCTTGAAAACTTTTCTGAGGGTATCAGCACACACCACTGGTATTATTGTGATCGGCAATTCTTGCACCCTAAACTTTTAATATCTTGTGCCAATGGAATAAAACTAGTAGGAATCAATTCTATTGTGAAGTGTGGAAAATGCAGTAGGCCTACAGGGTGGCTCACCCTGTACTGCAGAAAATCTATGGACTTTATTCTCTAGGCCTAGGGCTATAAGCGTACATAGGGTCCTTTCTAAGTTTCAAATAAAAGTCTTTCTTTTAACACTGACATTATGTCTGATTGTTAGATAGTTAGATTTTGTCACCTTGTCCAATTGTTAAGCATGCATTGTAAGTATTCACATCCTTGTAAAATCAAGATAGGTATTATCGCCATTAAGACTCAATATGGCTTCATTGATCCGCAGGCTACTCAGTCATGTCGCCCTACGTGTATGATAAGAACAGACAAACGAATAAGCTTATTCATGGCGGCTGGTATCTCACGGTATTCTCTTTCTGGCTTTCTGGACTCCTTAAATAATGTTTCGTACAAAATTGCACGTTCCTTTGAAATGTTTTATTGTTGCGCGGTGCACTTCTTTCAGCAACTAAATAATTCAGAATACATTATAGCAAACGACTGGATCAGGCTGAGCTAAGCAGCAAAACAGGTTTACCTGCACCCCTGGATCACACTGCAATTCCGCTGCATGAGGGCTACTATAGAATGCGCCAAGCTACAATGTATATCCCGATAATGAAATTGCATTACGCCCGGTTCTACACCCGTATCCAGATGGAAACTGAAATCCTCCAAACGTTGTCATAAATCGGTGAAAAGTTGTCAGAATTTTATTTTAAAAATTACATTATCAGTGGCCATAATCCGAACCATAAATATATAGTGCACGTAAGATTCTAGTTAATTATCTTTTTTCATCTACGCGGTGATTGAATATTTTTGGTGCGCTACAACTTACAAGTGAAGTATGCATACACGCATAGATACATACTGCATATATTTCGAAATAAATGTGAGTAATGTCTAAATAAATACGTTTGTCAAAATTCAAGGCTTTTAAGAAGAAGTTTGCAGAAAGCAAAGTTTAGGCTACAATATTAGTTGCAGTGCTGTAAGCATATACATTTACAGTCGAGCCACGACTACAGATTCTTGTCGCGTCTAGAATTGAATACAAAAGTAATTGCTTTTCACCGAGTTATGATAAGGCTCCAGTTTTCATCGAGACACGATGTGTATTTCCGGTGTCGGCTGCTGCATTTAACCTGGAGCGGAAAACGGTGAAATTTAATCCAAGGTTACACAATCAACCGTTATCAAGTTAATTCCTCGACTATTTCAGCAATTTTCAAACGAGTTCTCCTTTTCTCATCAATCATCATGTCAAGGTCGTTGACGATTTTCTCGAATTTTCTATAATCCAACGGTCAGTCATTTTTGCTGCCATTGCTGCATTTAATGGCCCATGAAAATATTTACAGTAGGCCTAATGTAGCTATGATATTTTATTTTTTACAAGCATAAGATGTCGCCTTCATAGTAATTTAAAATTCGATATTCATTTAAAATTTATTTCTGAGGCCTATTTGCTACGGTATAACCACAGAATATAGAAGTAACAGAAGTGACACTCGATCTGTTTTGCGTATCGATTTTGTATTTAATTAAAACAGCGCACTGCTCTGCGATGCACGGACACGTGACGCGCAAGGTCAACCGTTACATTCAAAGCTGCTGATTTTAAAAATGACAAATAAATGCAAAATTGTCGTCAATAAGACCCTCAAAAAGCCCCTCCGGCCGAGGGGGGGGGGGCGCGTACCCTCCGCCGGCCCTGGTTAGGGCTACGGTTAGAGTTCGCGGTGCTCGAGTGGATACATAACCGCTTGTGTTTCAATTGAAGCGGGGCCGAGTCTAGTTGAGCTGATGCCCCTTGCCGGTCATGCTTTTGCTTGCCTAAAATTCCTAACCACAAACCTAGCCCTAACTTATAACTTTGAAACCCTATAGGGGTCCCAATCCCTCTCCTCGGTCTATTTTCAGCATTATATGGGCAACGGCTTGTCCTATACATGTACATTACGCATTGTTTGGGCATCAGCACCCTCTAGACTCGACCCGTGTTTAATCCATCCACATCGTCGCCATCTTGTGTGTTCTCGGTCCACAGCGAGGGAAAGCCCTACAGGGAGTCAGGGACCAATGAAATCGCGTTATTCGCACTGATCGCTCTGATTTAACACCTGAAATTTTTTCAAAAAACGATACTATGGAAAAGATAAGGAGTGCCACCGGTATGGTATAACCGCGCCCTCCCGTGACTTGTGACACTGTGAGTTAAGCTCGATCGTCAACAATTCTGTGACAGCGACAAGTTTCGCTTCCAAATTTATGTTTGCACCAAGCCTAGCGTTTAGACTAACAGTAGTAAGTCACTGCTTGGGATATAATAGGTCCGTCACTAGATTCAGAGATATATATAAAACTTTATTCGCCACAAAGGCAGTAGAAAACATACAGTGTATAACAATACCGCACAGTGTACAGAATCCATGACATTTCAGACTAAAAGTGCAATATCAAAGAGATTAGAAAAAGCAAACTAATTACGCTAGGCTACCAGACAGTGCTAACCTCGGCAGAAAAAAATGCTAAACAATGTTCTTATCAAATGACTCGGACTAAATGGTAACAAATTAAAAAATTTAGTCTTGCGAAAGCTAGCTAATTGCTCAACAGTAGTATATCCTGTGTAAAATTGACAATATGCAATCAAATGCGATCAAATGTAGCAGTAATTTCGCGACAGCATACATTAACCGTAGAACCACTGGCTACAAAATATTCGATTGCCTTACGAACAGAGAATATTGCACGTGGGCAACAGATTTTTTGGGGGAAACCAAACTGTCTATCAGAGGAATATAAGAAGCTACCATAGAGAACAAGAAGGCAATGTTCGAACACTTTGGATATAACAGAACTAATGGTTATACCTCGGAACTGATTAACCTTATATATACCTATATATATAATATAGGTATATTATACCTATAATATACCTATATTATAGGTATATTATACCTATATGTACCTCTTGCACTAGAGTCTTTCGGAATGAGAATTAAGAGACCACGTCCAAAGCTGGACGGAACAAAACCAGTATTTCACTGCTTTCAGTAGGCCTAATTGAGGGATCTAATTTTAAAGAAGCCAGGACCTTTGTCCGACGTTTCTTGCACCACGGAGATTTGCACCACCAGTTTTCTGAGGCGGAAGATTACCTTGTGTGAACTGAGGTTCGTCCCACGATGGCTTATTGCCCAGCCGACGTAGTGTGTATTATTATTGCATTGGATGTTGCAATCGCTGATACCGATGACAATTTCTGAGTGGGTCTACTAACTGAGCAGGTCTAGTAGCAATCATTGACTTAGGGAATCTTTGAAGAGACCGTAAAATTAATTACTCGAGCGGTAAATTTTTCACATGGGCCTATGGATGAAACTGTTTACTTTGAACGGGGTACTTCTATCCTGACTTGCTTGCAGTTATTGCCTTATAATAATTATCCAATAGGGTGGAGTGCAGTTGAGAAGTTGAAGGTTAAAGTTAAAGTTAAAGTCGAAGAGCATTCGTGTTCATAGTGTACAACTTTTTAGACAATCAAATTGTAATATAAAATAAATCACTAAACTCTACCGTTTTTAAATCTGAGTCCTAGTAACTATTTATGTTATGTATAAGTCCATTAGTCGAATACGCGGCACGAAGGTAAACTTATATAACAAATAAATCAATCAACCTGCAGTCTAGCATGGAGTGTTGTGTGTAGTGGATAGGGGTGTGGGCGTTTGAGTAAGTTTGAATTTGAGGCGCAGACCTAGATGCAAAATGCAGTACAGCGATATCGTATCAGGAGACAATCAAGTAGGTTAGCGCTTTGTCGAAGAGAAAACTTATTAAATTTGCAATGCAATACCTTTAGTTGAGATTTTCGTTAACATGTTTTTTTTCTGAAAATATTAGTTCGGTTTTTTATTACTATATCGTTGGATAAAATTTATACTATCGATATACACAGCAGAGTGTTATATTGCACTACAAGGATTCACTTACGTAGCATGGGTCTGATGAATTAGTCTTGCAGTGTCTATTGCGATTAGGTCTTAACTTCTGCGACAACACATTGTATCTTTGGGGTGCAATATCATCTGCATGTAAGCGCATTGCAAATGGTCGCACCAGCAGTGCACGCGGCTCTTCGGCTTCTGGCTTACTGCATCTAATGACGACATGAAGTCACAGCTGATCTACAGCTGATACCAGTGAGATAGATGTTTACAGCATCGCGCGGCTTATGGCCTAATATATTAGGTTTCATATGCCTCAACTATATATAATTATAGCCTTCGAATCAAAAATCATATGAAACAGTAGACCATACATTAATTAGGCCGCAAGTCTCATTTTAGATTAGATGTTTAAAATTATATATTTGACAGGACTAATTTATGCTAACCTGATGTGGTTTATGTTATTATCGTTTTCTTCTATGTCCTATTGTGTCAAGATAATTAGCCATTGAGAATCCTTTTTCAAACAGTGCCTCGGTGCTAACTATGTGCTACTATGACCATCGAATCAAAGATACAAATAATAACCATAGCGGAGATGAGCCACTAGGATTTAAATGCTAACATTCATATCCGATACATCCGTTGAGATATCGTGATCATAATCATTAGAGGAGGATTTATACTCTACTCTCTGATACTAAACGAGGCATCGCCGGAAATAGTTAGTTTTACGCCTCCAAGGCGTCATTGCTTCCGGTTCATCTCGGTTTCAAAGTCTTTGGATTTGAAAAGAGCGAAAGTGATTGAAAGATTCCAGTGCAGTCTCTATCCAGCGCAGCATTAGACTGCGTTCCCAGTTAGTTTTAAAACATACCGGAAACAATAATGCATTGGAGGCCTACAGCATTGATGCAACTGACTGGGACAATATCACGAGATTTGGGAATATTTCAATTAATGAATGATCTGATATTTATCACATGGCCTTGATTTTGGGCGGATTTTTTTTCAATATGGCACATTTAATTATGGAAGTTAATTATTCTTTACGAAAAGTGAATCCTACTGACATTTTTCTACAGCGATTACCACGATCAAAGGATCTTTCAATTTTGTTCAGTGGTAACACTGCCTTTTTAGTGCAAACTATTGTCAAGTATGGCGCCTTGCATTACCCGGAGTCAAGGCATCAATGGCGGCTATTCTTTAACACAGTGGGATCGAGGGCTTAGGTACACCGGACGTATGTTAATGTAGTGGCGTCTTGCTTGCATTCTTCGACCTTGCTTTGAACCGGCGACTGGCGACTAATGCCCCTTTGCTATAGGAACTGCCTGCAATTAAATTTGAAGGGCAAAGGTCCGCTAGCGTGGTGCAAAACTTTCATGGCTCAAGGGTCCGGTGTGACATCGTAAAGCGTCTTGGTGCAAAGGCCCGTCGGGCTAAAATCCGGTTACCAATTTTAAACGCCATCGCCAGATCTCTTGCGATATTGTTTTCAAATGACGCATTTTACAATGGGAGCCTGAGATAAATTTTGGTTTAAAACATGCAATCTTGGGATATTCGTTGCCGTGATCCCCAGAATCTATGAATATTCTATTTAATCCAATGGCAATGACTTCGACCAGTATTTTTGCCAGGCGTGTCTTGGCATTACATGTTACTCACAATTTTAGACTTCCTTCTGCACAGTTTGGACATTCCGTGAATTTTTAGCTTCTAAAGTAGGAATTATATTCGATCAATTATTTGCCTAATTATTAATTTCAAGGATCCATGCAGCGTAATTGTATCGCTGAAAGGAATGAGACAATGATGGACAAAGGACATCGTTCGTACAAGTACTTCAGTAGGCCTATTATAGGCCTACTGAACTGAATTGAGCACTGGATTGTGATAACGACATGATTATGTTTTTCAATTCAATTCAATTGGATTTATGTTTGTGTAGGGATCTTGACTACTTCTGGTCAAAAACGTATAATCTTTGATTAAATCACAGTCAACCCATGTACATGTACCTGTAAGCTTCCCAACAGCTTCTATTCGAAGCAAGAGGCGAATGTAAACTTTCATCTTGGGGAGGAGGGGGGGAGTGACCGTCTGTGTGACAGCCCTCCTCTTCCTAATACGTAGGGCCCTAGAGGTAAAATGAGAATAAACATTAAGCTATCCGTCATCGTTAGGTGTAAAATTAGGAAGAAAATATTTAGGAAGTTTCTTTTTGTTGTTCAACTGTATAGCAACACACGAGGGTCATTGTAGTGCAAACGATGATAATAACGTTGTCTCGAGTCACTGAAGTTAGCTGTAGGGCGCGATCAGGGACCAACCCGGTCAGTTACCGAGTTAGCCCTGGCTCGCAGGACTGCTTCAACTGCTTATTTATCGACTGCTCATTTATCGAGGGATGGAGGACTGAGATTGGCCCTCGACGTCCCCGTGCACTTGCCGTCTAAGCCTATTGACCACACGTTGCCTCTCCCTGCCGCGAAGAGGCTGCACAATGGGGACTAATTCCAGCCTTAAAAATTCATCGAAGCCCATTGAGGGAGATTGAAGGGGGCGATTGCCCTATTGCCAGAAGCTCTAATGGATCGGCCATGTTGTGACTCGCCATCTAGCTCCGCATTCACGACGACCTCTTACGTATGATATATATATATGTATGACGTGCATAGCAGGCCTACATTATTACAAAAATTAAATTTCGCGAATCAACTTCCCGAAACCTAATTTTAAAACTCGACACCGAGACATTACATAGAAATACAATCTAATGTCATACAAGATCTAAAATCGTACTAAATAAAATGCCGTATTGAGTTGTAGATAGTAGTTAAGTGGTTCTTCAAATATAGTTTAAAAGGAATATAGAATATGCAATTTTAAATGGTCACACAGACATAATTTCATCTCTACAATGGCTACTAGTCTACAACAACTCTACAATGGCTACTAGTCTACAACAACTCTACAATGGCTACTAGTCTACAACAACTCTAAAATGGCTACTAGTCTACAACAACTCTACAATGACTACAAGATTCAATACAATGTAGTACATTTCTCTACAATGTAGTATTCAATTTCGCGGAAGGTGACAGATATTTACGCATTATCCTACATATATTTAATATCACACTCCAACTTTCACAAATTGATTTTACCCATCTTTGGATCTACAACATTACTACAGACATTCAGTTTTCCCAACCAACTTTCAAGTTTTTTTTCCAGAGTAGTCATATTCATGCAGTGGTGTCAATCTGGTTCAAAATCTGGGGGGGGAGGGTCGCGAAAAGAGATGATTGATGAAACACGCAAGGCGAACTGACTCGCGAGCGGAGGGGGGGAGGTGGATTGGGAAGAAACTTTTTCCAGACAGGGAGAGTTTTGACCCCCCCCCCCCCACGACCCCCCCAATCCAAATTCTGGGGGGGGGCACGACTCCTCAACCCCCACGGGATTGACGCCTATGTATTAATGTTTCGGGGTCATAAAATTTCTGTAAGAGCCTCTGTAAGTGGGCGTGGGACGAAACACCTAGAGCCGGTTTTTCCAACACGGATTAAATGGTGGTTCAGGATTTAGTGTATGCAAAATGATGGATTAAATCCTGAACGACCATTAAATCCGTGTTGGAAAAACTAGCCCCTAGTATTGACTATGCGCCGGTCGAAAATAAGAACGGCGCCCTTAATGCGAAGACAGTTTGCGAGTGCACGCGTGTGTATATTCATAGTTCGGTCTAGCACATAGCCTGCATGCAGAATATAGATTGTACGACAAAGACGTTATCCCAGTCTACATAATGTCAAATGCGGACGAAAATGCGGCGTAAAAGCTCTGACCTTGTCTCTGCGAGTGTAAGCACCTGCGACGGTCGATTAACCTCATTACCCGCTGCGCACCGGTGCACGTACCGAGGCACTTGTAACCACACATTAGTGTGCAAAGTATCATGCCGCAAATGCGAAAAGGAGTGAAACAAAAACAGACGTAGGACATCGATTATTGCAAAACGATTTAGTCTAGTCCTATTTATAGTTTGCAGTTCGGTGAATTTATGAGGTTAAATATGGAAGTTTAATTATAGGATAGACCTGGCGATGAAGATAGCGTATATTGAATCGGCGCTGAACACGACAGCATGGTCCTCGGAGCATTTTAGTATGCAATCGTAATACGTCATTAATACCACCATCCAACAGCAACTGTTACAGCTTTGTTGTTGTTTTGATAATCGTGCTTTGAACGAGTTGAATACACTTCCTGAAAATATCATTAATTCAGGCGAAACCGTTACTGGATTCAAAAGCAAACACGCATGGCAATCTTAGGCCTCAGTGGCGCAGTTTCTGACCGAAGCAAAATTGTAGGCACGCGCATGCAGTTTTGTGGGAAACACGCAAATGAAATTCACTCAACTATTGACTCCGTCATAGCTTCACAACAGCGAATCAAATAATAGTTGATTCCGCACGGAGCCTGACTCCGCTCATCCAAAACTAGCGCATAGTTAAATGCACTAACCGACTAATGACTCACTAAGTTGCTGACGATTAGTCCAGGATTGGAACTGTCGCCTGTTGCACCAATCATGGTTCGTGTAGCAATTGAATAGTAGTAAATCACGCTACATCGGATTGGGATTGTGGGCGTGGCGAGAGACATGGTGCAGGTGCAGAGATCTCAAATGCCGGTGACGTCATTCTGGCATTGTGTCAATTACAGCTTCATGTACTTTCTGCCCTTACGTACGTTCTTGCACCTCTCAACCCCCCCCCCCCTCGCCCAATAATAAAAACTCACCAATGGACCCGAGCGAAATAAAATAATATTTTAAAGAAAAGTATGCAAAACGGAGCAGCTGTCACCCCCTCCCGTCCTCTCCATGCATGAACCTTCCTTACGCAGAAATTTCTCATAAATTTTTCCGAGAAAATTGTTTTTATTTGTTGTCCGGAAGTCGCGACCGGTTGGGGGTGTTGACCAAAATTATCGAGACCATTCTTAACAGTATTTGGATTTGATGACTTTGAGAATTGAGATCACTTTAAACTGGTGCAACCCTCCGTGTAATGCAGAAAGCGTTGTCTGCTACATGCATAGGGGAACTGGCTACTAGTAACAGTTGACCGTACCGCCGACTCGGTTAAGGCTGACGACTTTGACGAACTAGTAATTATGATCGTTATATTAACATGTTTTCAAATCTAGCCGATCTACTTTCATTCTTTCCCAATCTAGCAGATTTACTTCTCGACTGCCGCTCACCTACTGACTCAAGCTGTCGGCCGGAGAGTGGAGGGAGATTATCGCCTGAAGGAGACTCGGACCAAAATGATCACGTCACTCTTATATAGGATACTATTCGACTGTTTGCGGTGTAGGATGCTACTGTATATAGTAGGCCAACGTCCTGTAAGGTTTACTTCCAGTAAGGTTTTAGCCTATTGTCGCTTTCTTGGTGTGTGTGGTACTTACTTCCTAGTATCGTACATGTAAATGAAGCAATACATGCGAATTCATACAGCTGAAGATAAGACTATTCTTTGCTTGATTCGTAATCAGTTGTAGGCATATGGTTTCGAGGCCCAATACTTTACTCCTAATATTGACGCAGTTTTGCAAATTTTTTAGCGTGCGATTAACCAATGCTAGAAATTAACGGTTTTGGTCAAAAATGACTACACACATCAAATTGGTACCAAATAGGCCTACACGAAAAAGATCAGAAATAGAATAGAAGAGGGCGAAATCACATTATTTTGTCCGCTTTTTGGGCCATTTATATCAGTTATTCACGATTTTTGACATGATTGTTAAAATTTTGGTTAATTATTTATCTTTTTCTCAACTCAAAAAGATAACATGTAAAAAATAGGATCTTGGTCACTACTCCGAATTATCGTACGATAGGTCATTATCGTACACCCATCGTGTTTACGCCTGCATTATATAGGCCTATCCCATGCCGCAGGAGCAGACACAAGAATTTTAAACTAAGGACGCCACCGTGAAGTGACAACTTTGTTGATGTCAGGACCGGGGTAGAGTGCTGAGTGACGGGCACATTCTCCCTCTCTTGCAGAACTCGGAGGCCATATACTTAACTGTCATTGTCCATTTTTGCTTTGAGAGACACTTTTAATTCCCCTATCAAAACCCGGTGACGTTAACCATTCAAACTGGGGGTGTCTATCACAAAACTGGAGACGCCAAACGCAAAATAAAGCCCTCTCTAGCATTGCTTATGCATTGCCTATCCTGAAAAAACTGGGGACGCCCGCACGACGCTAAGAGTTAAATTTGGGACGCCTGGCGTCATTCATTTGATTTCTATGTAGAACTGCCAGTGCTATGAGGTCGGGTAAACGGTTCAACCGCCTTGCACCGAACATAAGCATTGCTTGATCAACTGTGAGAACTGGATTGTCTAAGCCGTGCTGTAAATGATGTATCGAGTTAATGAATTCGTAGTTCTGCACATACGGGCGCCTGCACATTGACGCGAGGGGGTGCACTTGCACTCACATGCGAGAGCAGTTTGCACCCCCTTTGAAGAGCAGTTTACACCCCCTGGCTGTGTTAGGTTTATTTCCGAAGCAAGGTGGTGGTCTCAGGGGGGGCTTAGCCCCTTGTGTTGCGGTCTGTCACAAAACAACAGGTCAAGTATTAGACGTTGTGGAGGCGGAAAAGTTTCTGTTGGCATCCCCTCCCCCCCGCTCGAGAGTTCTGCACCCCTCTGGATTTTAAAAGCGTGTTTTGTACCCAAGGACGGATCCAGGGGGGAGATGGGGGGATGCATCCCCCCGCACCAGCTCAAAGATTTATTTTCGTACAAAAAATGGTTGATAAAAAACAGTGACAGAT
Source organism: Chamaedrilus cognettii (assembly GCA_034695025.1). Taxonomy (NCBI): domain Eukaryota; kingdom Metazoa; phylum Annelida; class Clitellata; order Enchytraeida; family Enchytraeidae; genus Chamaedrilus; species Chamaedrilus cognettii. The sequence goes on from JAQIWG010003350.1 coordinate 16,424, forward strand.
GAAACAACGAGGGGCATAAAAAGGTATAAAGGATGAATTTTGGTCTATTAATTCTCCACTTGACATTTTAAGTTAAATGCAAGCCGTTTGGCTTTGATATACGTCTGTCGTTGGATTTGTTATTTGTGTCTTGTGGTGACAGCATCCCGAACCGGTTTGTCAGCATCCCGCACCCCGCGCGCGCTGGCCCGCCGCTCGTGAGTTCATGTCGGAGGGGAAATTTGCTATGCACCCCTCCCCTCTCCAGCAGCGAATCCTGGATTGCACCCACTTAGAATAAATTCTGCATGCGCCCATGGTTCTGCAACACTTACGCCGGTTTTTCTGCCAAATGTTAACGTCTCGGCCGGTGATGTCAGTGCTCGGTATTTATCCCTAGATTTGGGTATTTTTTGTTGATTTAGGGAACAGGTTTAAAAAGAAATACCCAGACATCTGGGTATTTTTTTAATATAAAATGACGCATTTTATAAGGGGAGATGGGCATTTTTTTGGTCTAAAATTGCCATCTGGGTACATTTTTGGTTGAAATACCCAGAATCTAGGTATATTCCATTTTGATCCACTGGCATCACTGGTCTCGACAAACAACTGACAAGGCGTTAAACAAATCGTATATCAAGCGTAAATTGCGCTGATTGGATCAGAAACCGTCAGATGACGTCATAAGCTGAGTTTAAGATTTAATGCTTGATTAGGAAACTCGGTCATAGGACCATGGAAGAGAAGCTCAAAGGTTTCTGGAACGCTCAATTATTCTTTATTGTCATTATTGGATTTGCAGTCGACTTAGTATGTATTTGTAGGTATTGTGATTGAAAACGAGCACAACGCAAGAAATAGGCCTTGTTTGCAAAGGAGCCACAGTGATGATCGCAGATTTATATTTAGAGCTTAATTGACTTAATCATGCGCGCCCCGGGCACGATTCATTATCACCACCCTCTGACTTCCCCGAGTCGGAATATAGCCTCTAGAATATACAGCCTCTAGCAGTCCAATGTGAACACGTGGCGATTTATGCTTAGCCTAACGATCGTGGCAATTAGGAGCAACTGTTTTGAATCGGCTATGTGACACATTTTACGGGCTGTCGGCAATCGCTAGCAATCACTAAGGGCCTAACTGTTTTCTTTTTCACTAGTAAAGGTTTATGACGCCTGAATATTCTTTGACTAATTTGCGCGGTAAGATTATTTCAAAGCTCGAATCCTACTTGGTTTCTGCAACCGAACATTGATCACAGTCCTTTTCTAAACGGATTGAACATTTCAAAGCTGTGTTTTCGTGATCGTGTTTTTTTGTTTTCGAACTGGAATAATTCTTTCAATTTTGGTCCCGCAAAGAGCTTTGTTTGAAGATTTTACGGCGTGATTACAGACATTTTCTCTTTGAGAGGGTAATTAGGACCTATGCCCGTATAGCCTTTCTTTAAGAAAGACACGATAGGCCTATTCATCCGGTGTCGAATTTTGCACGGATGTCGACGACAAGTCTGGGCCTTGTCACAACATTGTCTCTCAGAAGCTTCGATTTCCTTCATTAGCCTATGAGTCTTTGCAGACTGCGAAAGAGCATGATATCGATTGGAGGAATGCAGAAGAATATCCTCTTTTCATGGCTATACATTACTGGCTTAATTGTATGTGTA